>APFE031744440.1:0-39303 GCA_000404065.3 Pinus taeda | reverse complement strand
CCAAGCCTGAGGAGCTTGCTTGAGACCATAAAGGGATTTCTTAAGCCGACATACAAGGCTAGAGTCTGTTTGTATAAACCCAATAGGTTGTTCCATGTAGATTTCTTCATGCAATTCCCCATGCAAGAAGGCAGATTTAACATCCATCTGATAGACTTCCCATTTAAAGGAGGCAGCAAGGGAAAGAACAAGGCAGACAGAGTTCATTTTGGCAACAAGGGAGAAGGTTTCAGTATAATCAATGCCCTCAACTTGTGAAAATCCCTTGGCAACAAGTCGAGCTTTATGTTTATCAACTTTCCCATCTGGTCCATACTTGGTTTTGTAAACCCATTTGCATCTAACAAGTTTTCGTCCCTTTGGTAGAGGAACAAGATCCCATGTATCATTTGCCAATACTGAACGATATTCTTCATTCATAGTTGTGTCCCAATCTGGATGGCCTGAAGTTTCTGCAAAGGTGGCAAGATCATGATTCACTAAAGCTTGAACCAGTAAATAAGAGGCTCTATCGAACTGAGAACTTGTACGTCGTTGATCTGTAGGATCACCTGCAAGAGCACCTGCTTCATCCCGAGTAGCACAAACCTATTTTGGAAGCTGAGGAGCTAAAGGAGGATCCTGAGAAGGTGGGGGAGGATTTTCATCCTTGTTGTCATCATCTGAGGAAGAAAATCTTTCCTAAGTAGAAGGGATAGAGAGAGGTGGCACATCCACCAAACAAGGCTCGTAAGCCAATATATTTTCAACAAACTTTACATCTCTTCTAATGATAACATTTTTTTACTTAAGTGGAATAAGTCTATATCCTTTGACATATTCAGAATATCCAACAAAAATACATTTTTCACTCTTAGGTTCTAAAGCTTTATGTTTCTCATCTGGAATATGGGCCCATGTTTCACTTCCAAAAACACAAAAGTGACTTACATCTAGTTTAATTGAGCTCCATGCTTCTTCTCAAGTGATATTCTTTAAAACCTTAGTAGGAGTACGATTTACTATGTAATTTCACAGTTAATTACTTCTGCCCAAAAATTAGGACCAAGTTCTTTAGATTGATGCATACAATTAGCCATTTCCTTTAAGGTGTGATTCTTCTTTTCAGCTATACCATTTTGTTGTGGAGTATATGGAACAGTGTGTTGCATTTGAATTCCATGCTCAGTGAAAAAGTTGATGAATTTGTTGTTAACATATTCTCCACCATTATTAGATCTTAGCTTAAGAATTTGATGTCCAGATTGTTTCTCAACAAAGGCCTTAAAGGCCAAGAACATGTTAAATACTTCACTCTTGAGTTTTAAGAAGTATACCCAAGTGCATCTGGAGAAATCATCAATGAAAGTTAAGAAATAGTTGCAGCCAGAGAATGAAACAACTGGAAGTGGACCACATAAATCACTATACACAGGCTGTAAAGGCGCTGAGGCATGCCAAGAGGCACGTTTTTCAAAACTATCTCGATGATGTTTTCCATGTACACATCCAAAACAAACACCATCTCTGCAAGATACCATAGGAAGACATGTCACCATATTTTCTTTACATAGATTTTTAAGGGAGAGATAGTTTAAGTGACCAAATCGCTCATGCCAAAGTTTGCTCACTTCATCATTATGAGCAACAAATACCAAGGGAAGTGTTGATGACCCAAAGTTGTTAAACTTATAAAACCTTGTAGAATCATCGGCAATGCTAGTAGCTAAAATCTATCTAGGATCTCTTAGGTCCTTAATTACAACATCGTGAGGTGAAAATTCAACGATTTTACCTTCACCTGAATGAGTTATCTGATATACAGATAGAAGGTTGTAGGATAAGGTTGGAACACGTAATACATCATTAAATTGACCAATGTCTAGATGAATAGTTCTAGTCCATACAACACTAAGAGATCTATCATCACCAACATATATATTTTTGGTGTTACAATCATTTAAATAAGAAAACATGGCTTTGTTTTTGGCCATGTGATAAGAAGATCCATAATCAATGAGCCACTCATGAGAATGAGAAGAAGAGGATACATTAAGTGCATAACCAGACCGAGATGCTTGACAACCACATGCAAAAAGTGTTATTCCTGAAAATGAAGTTAAAGTTGAAGAATGATCCAAATGGATGTTATGCTTCTTCATTACTGCTTCCAAGGCTTCCATCTTCTTAAAGCATTTGGATTTTAAGTGGTCATCTCGATTACAAAAGTTGCAATGTCTATTAGTCTTCTTCCCTTTGTTTTTATTTTCCTTATCATTTTGTTGAATTGATTTTTCATTTTGAGACTGAAATTGCTTAGGACCCTTGTATGGTTTAGGACCATTCTTTTTAGGATACTGCTTCTTAGGATTCTTTGAATTTGGTTGTTGTTGGGTAGCTAATGCTTTCTTAGAAGAGTTTCCAATATTAAGAAGACCAAGATGTAAGAGTTTTTCTTGTTCTCTTATTAAAGAATCACAAAAGGCATCAAAAGAGGGGGACTTGCAGTCTTGTCCTTGAGAAATAAAGGCTTCTCTAGTAGAATGGAAGGTGGAAATAAACATAGAGTAGGATGGTCCCAACTTAGTAAGAATGGAATAGATAAGGCTACCATCTTCTTTCTTAACCTTAAAACCTCCCAAGAGAAGTCTAAAACTTTAGTGAGTTGCTTCATTCCTTCATTAGGGGTATCAAGTTCTGCGATATGGAATCTAAGGTCTGGAGAAATAGACATCCCTTTCAACCCACGTGCTTGATCTTGCCTATTTTCTCATTTGGTTGCCTTATCTTCATATTTAGGTTTAGTTTCTTGGCATGAGGCTATTCTGTAAAGACCTTTACTTCTAAGTAAATCCATAATGTAGGATCACCATTGGAAGTAGTTGGTGTTGTCAAGAATAAACTGGCATGAACTTTCCGTTTTAACAAAAACTGAAGTTGTAGATGCTAAAACTAAGTGTTCCAATAGAAAGATCTCGAAAAATTAGGCTGATTAAAAAAAACGGCTTCCGAATGAAGAAATTATGGATTTTTGAAGAAAAGTCGTTGAAGATGCCAACAAAGTGCGCGAATGTGCAGAAATGAATGATAATGTTATATTTAAAAAAATAAATCCGCTCCCTTTCCAAACTTAATTTAATTAGCTCACTTTAAAAAAAATTATGTGACCTACTTTTATAAATAAGTGAAAGTCACTTTTACAATGGTACTTTATGAGCTACCCACTAAATTGTAACTTAAATAAAAGATAAAGAGGCTTTGGAATTATAAGTGACTCACTTTTTATAATAGGTGAGAACACTTTTACATAAAGTAACTTTAAAACATAAGCTACATGTGTTTTTTGAAAGAGTAACTCAACAAAAAGAAAGACTTGAACTCAAGACCTCTATTCTCATAAAGTAACTTTGGACCAAGTGAACTAGTTTAAAAGGTTAGTAATTTTTATAAAAGAGGAAGGTTTTTTTTTTTGTCACTCAAGCTTTGGGGTGCATGCTTACTTGAAAAACTCTTTTTGCCTACAAAAACAAAAACCACACAACCCAATACGGACATACAAAAAAAACCAAACCTTATGGCTTGAAGTTAGCTTTTGCAGGAAACTAAATATTTTCCTCAATGTTTCTGATTTTCTGAGATCACTCTAAGGCGCAGCGGAAAAGAGCATACGCAAAAATGAAAGGTATAGATCTGGTAATAAAAAACAAAGAGATAAATAAACTGAAATAAACAGAAAGAAATAACTAAAACTGCAAATAAACATCGTATACCTCCAAATCTTAAAAATGACATAGCTAGGGCTATCGGAAACATTTTCGCATGAAACGAAAGGGGTTCCTCATTGTAACAAATGCTCCTATCATAATAGAGCAGTCCTCTCAGCGAAAAGCAGTTAGAAATAGTAGATATAGGAAACGAAAATTGGATGCAGTTGTATCGGCTTCCGATTTGGATCGCCAATAGATGCGGCCCTCAAATAGCTCTGATGTAGGAATTTACCGGGTAATTTCCTTAGTCAAAACACCATAGGACACTGCTCACAAATATCACAGTATCAATTACACAGTATTCTGGATGTTTAAACCTCCAAGAGGAACTGGCCAACGACTGACCAACCGACCCTTTAGGCATTTATAATTAAAAAGAAAATTACATAAGCTTCTCTCATGAATGTTCACCCTACAAATGACCCTCCATTCTCTTTAAATAGAGATCATGGACCAATCGGGTGTTAAGCCATGGATTAAGTGTCTGTAATACCGAGGAGAGAATGAACCGTCAGATTACTTCAAGTCTAGGAACATATGATCACCGTCAGATTGTAAGTTACAAAAGTACATAGTAAACAAACACACTTTACCTAACTCTACACTAGACCAAGTTATACTTAACTATTTCCTATGTGTCGGAATATCCTAACACCCATCACATTTCAAAGGGAGAAAGCGATACATGATCATTGCAAAACTACTAGCAAAAAACAAATTATCTAGTGAAGAGAGTTTTTTCATCTTTCAAAAACGTGTTACCTGATGCATTCTCTATGATTGTATTACAACTTAGTATCCTTCAAGTACAATCAATCACAACTGAGTATCCTTCAATAGTGCATGTTGATTATGATTGTGGTGCGACAAAAAACTGGCCAAAACAAGATCCCAGACCGGAACTGACTGTGTCGTGATTATCTTCTATATATGCTAGTTCCCACTCATTGTGTCATGATTATATTTTATATATACTAGTTCCCACTCATTACTCTTGTGGGCTAGAGGGAGCATGGCACTGGATCATAACACACTGATGATCCCTTGGTTAATGTTCTCAAACTTCTTTCAATCAATAAGACCAACGCAACACAATCTAACCCTCTAATCCTGACCAAAACAGAACCCGAATATCTAGTCTTTTATAGGAGGGCAGGCTTGCCACTGTACATTTCAAGTAACTTTTTGGCATGAGGACTGCACTGGACATATTTTTCGAGGAACTTCTACTCACTTAAACAAAGCGAGGGAAGGAGACTAGGAGGGCACTTGGAAGGTTGCATTTCACTAAGAGCACTCAACACCTTATGGCGGGGCTTCATCCTACAATCCAAGCTATAACAAGACATAAATAGAGGATATGAAAAATAAACTTTGTAGGAAGCCCTACAGTATGCATAAACAAGTCCATGTCCTTCTACACCTTATCCATGGAAGCTTTTAATATAAGTGGGTGCCTCCTAACAAACTCCTTGGTGTCATCTTCGAGGAGCCCGTAAAATGCTTCAATCTCTTTTCCCAAAATTCAGGCTCATTACGTTTAAGTAGAATACCAGGTTCTGATTTAAAAACAATTGCGACATTAGTCTCTAATTTGAATAGGTTTTGAAAATATTGGATGTTGGGATGCAGAGTTTAGATTGCCATTGAGAAATCTCGATCCATTTGATATGACATTTCCCATGTCTTGTGTAGGAAGCCCCGATGTTTTCATGAACTCAATCTTGGGTTTCAATTGCCAATCATCATTGAGAAAAAGAATAGTTGGGCATCTGGTAATAGTCATCCTTACCCGGCATTCTGTGAATCTTGAATCTCTCAATAACTGTACCGTTTATTGGGTTGTATGAGTTGATCTCGTTGCAACCATGCATGGCCTTGCTTTAAGGATAGCTGAGAGCTCAGACTGACAAAACCCACATTCGTTGAGTAAGAATTTTGAAACGAGGCATGTGTTCTCTGCTTCTAGATAGCTTGTGGAGTTGTCTTTATCAGCATTAGTCGTAGAAAGCCATGATAATTTTAACAAAATAATAGGAGGAAAAGGTGAAGATAGCGCTGCAATAGCTGTTGCCAAGGGGTGACGCTGAGATCCCAAAGATGAAGCCAATTAATGGGCGAACGTGGCCATTGGTGAAGCTCTAAAATTAGGGATTCCTCCAAAATGATTCCATAACAAATCGTTGAAAAGATAAATGTATTGGTTTTTATATTCTACAACAAATAGATATCTAACTATATGTATGAAGATGTATAAAGTGGAGGGAAATTCAATAATTAATCATGTTGCGCATTAACTAATAATTACAGATTATTTATTATGATTAAGTATTAATATTTAATTTTTTCATGTCTAAATTATTTGCAATCATTTATTTATTACCTTTTTATGAATTAATAATGGAATATTTATTATCATCTATTGTATTATTATTTAAAATTTGCTTGGTTTATTAATGATTTTTTAAATTCTTAAATATGATAATTTTTATAAGTTAAAATTAAATAAATATAATAATATTATGGAAAATTGAATGAGGGAGTTATGTCAAAAATATACAATAAAAGATCATAGCTTGAGTGGTTTGATGAATAGTTATGTTGTAAGTGACCTATGTGTGGTTTGATGAACAATTATGTTGTAAGTGACCTATGTGTGGCATTTATGAAAAAGTTATATTTAGTGTAAGTTACCAATTCTTCAAAAATTATCATTCCCATTAAAAAAGAGAAATAAATTTATGGAGTTAGTGTAGAAGTTTTAAATCACTAGTGTAGAACAAGTTGTTCTTGATATAGAAAACATATTTCGATTATTTTAGTAGAACTTCCCTAGAAGCTTTCTCCAAGCAATGGGAATATAACAAGTAGAAAAGGACTAATTTGATAATTAAGGCTGACCAAAATTTGCCAAGGAGTTTACTTTCCTTCATTTTTGAGGTTGGCTTTTCTATAAACCAAATCTTCATGCATGGACCTTGGTTTTGGGGAACACTACATGATTCTTTGCTAACACTATGAAACTGGCTCTTTAGTCAACCATGGTGTTTGCTTTGAATATCAAGTATGGACCAATTACCCTAAGATGTCAATGTACTTGAAAGTTTGTTTCCATATCTTATTGTCAGGTTGGAAAAAGGTATTTGCATGGAGATGGTTATTGTGCAGAGAGGTGCTCTCCAACCCAGTATGGAGGAGATGTTGTAATGCCTTGTCTTGTCTTGTCCTATTCTGTCATGCCCTACTATGTTAAACTTTTTGACTTGGTAAAATTGTGTGAAAGTAAAATAAAATTAATAATTAAACATTATCAGACTCTCAATTTTGACAACCAATGTTTTTTCCCATAGTATTCTTCGGCCCTCAACACGAGATGTGCTTATCCTTATCCTTATGGAAATACACTTCCCAGGAGGACAAAGAAGAAACATCAGACAAAATATAAGCAACATTTTTAATATGTTCTTAGTTCTCCAAGTATTGTACTCTAAGACAATTTTTTCTTTCTGCTTGCGCGTGTAGAGAGGCATCAACATTTCATTCAAGGTGCCAACCCATGAGATTTCATTCCTCTTCCATTGAAAACAACACATATCAATTTTAGAATCACGATGGAAAACCTCCAAAATAAGAAACATTTATGAAGAATAAAAGTAATGAGTGCTTGGTATCAGGCCAATTAGATGAAACCCAAGATTTGTTGTTTAAGGAATTTTGTAATCTTTCAAAAACATAAATAGAGTGTGTTCAACATAAGGATCGATTAAGAACCATGGATGATTCAGAGAGTAATATTTCATAGTTTAGGGTGGATGGAAGGGCTTTGGAGGGGTTTAAGTGCTTTGTTGATGTGGTGGGTAGGGTTGGGGAATGGTTTGAAGGGGGGATGGAGACAAAAGTAAGGTTTTGTAAGGATTTAGGAGGGAAGATGACAAAATTAGGTCTTTTGAAGGGGTTACAAGCAAGGCATATTCTAGAAGTAAGAATTTTGATGTCTTTATGGATGTCGTTAGAGACAAGGGAAAAGTTATTTAAGGCTTTCAAAACAAATTGGAATAGAAATAAGAGTTTTGCAAGGGCGTGTTTTGGAGAAAGATTTTGAAAACAATGGAGGAAAACTTACGAGCAAGAAGAAAAGATATGCCAACCTCTATGGGAAGTCTGCGGGATGGAAGGAAGGATTTTGAAAAATTCCTTGATGAACCGAACTTACTAGAAGAGGTAACTATGCAGTATGAAAAATGAAAGAAGGTACGGAAATTACAGATCTCTTGAATGTGTTTAATACTTTTATTTTCCAATTGGATAGTATGGATATTAAAATGAAGGTGCATATAAAGAAGTTGCATTTTTGTGTTCATTGCTTGAATTGTGGGATCATTTAATTACTTAAATTAAACTAAAACTCTTGAATTTAATTATGTTGTTGGAGCTTTGTTGTATATGAGGAGGAAATCAAGTATTGAAACCTCCACACCAAAAGCAAAGGTGGCTAGAGGCTAGTCCAAGGATAGAGGAGAAAAGTCGAGAGTTACATCCAACCCAAAGTCCAAAAGCAGAAAGAGAAAACTCAAATCTTGGTACTATAACAATACTAGGGGTCTCAAGAAGGATTGTTGGACGAGACAGGAATGCAAGGATGACCCCTAAAAGAGGCAAATCCGATTGAATAAACTAGAGTGTGATTGATGAAGTTTTTTCTATTAGTAATGTTCCTCAACACTGTGAAGAGTGGTTGTTACATTATGGTGGTTCTCATCGTATGTGTCCACATAGAAATTGGTTTTCTTCATATGAAGAAGTTGATGGTGGAATTGTTCTTATAGGAAATAACATTTCTTGTAAGACTGATGGGGTGGGAAGTATCAAAATCAAATTGTTTGATGGTATTATAAGAACATTAAAAAGATATGAGACATGTGCCTAAACTAAAAAGGAATTTAATTTCTTTGGGAGATTTGTATTCTGGAGGTCATATGTTTACAGGTCAAGTTAGAGAGCATTGAAGGTGTGCAAGGGATTTTTAGTAGTCTTGAAGGCTACTAAGACAATAAATGTTTACAATTCGGATGGAAGTACTCAGATCAATGAAGCAGCCATGGCATCTAAGGAGACAACTAAATCCATGCATTTAGAGCATCAACGATTGGTTTATATGTGCGAGAAAGGACTATAGGTACTAAAGAACCACAAATTACTTCCAAATTTGAATTTCTACAAACAATGTATATTTGGAAATCATTGTAGACATAAATTTAAAGAAGGCAATCATGTTAGTAAAGGGATTTTTTATTATATTAATTATGATGTCTGGGGGTCATCCCCTACCTTTTTTTGTAGGATCATCATATTTTGTAACATTTATAAATGATTTCTCTAAAAAAAGTGTGTGTTTGTGTTTTGAAAAGAAAATTTGATGTGTTTAATACATTTAAACAATCTAGAATAATGGTAAAAAGCAAAATTGGCAAAACGTTCAAATATTTAAACATGGATAATGAAGGCACGTTCACTTCTTTCGAATTCAAAGGTATTGCAAATAAGATGGGATCATAAGACACAAAACCACTACATATCCACCCTAGCAAAATGACATAGCAAAACACATGAATATGACTCTTCTAAAAAGAGCAAGAAGCATGCTCAACAATTCCAATTTGCAACAAGATTTGTGGGTAAAATCAATCATTGTTTCTTGTCATCTTGTAAATTGATCACCATCAATAGAAATAAATTATAAAATTCCTAAATAGGTATGGACAGGTCATTCTGCGATTATTCAAACTTAAAATTTGTTAGTTGTGAATTGTATGTTTTTACTCCTAAGAATCAATGTTCTAAACTAGACCCTGGATCAAAAAAATGTATCTTTGTTGGTTATGATGATGTTGCTAAAGGACATAGATGATGGGATCCTCATACCCATAAAATCATCAGCATTAGATATGTGATATTTAATGGATGTCCTCTCATTAAATTAGACAGTATAGAAGATGTTTTGAAACAAGAACAAGTACAGAAACAAGGACCATTAATTCAACAAATTTAGTTGGAAACCCAACAATTTACAGTCACAAGGAAGTAAGAAGAAGCTTATAATGATAAATAAGCCATAGATGCTAAATATATTTAGGAAAATGTGGAAATTCCATGACCAACACTTAGAAGATATACATGGGAGAGAAATCCTCCGAAAAGTTATACGGATTTTATTTCATCTATTGCTTCGATTATTGATGACATGGATATTTCTTATTATCAAGAAGCAATAGATGATATCAAAAATGCCAAATGGAAGGTATCAATGAAAGAAGAAATGGGTGTCTTGGAGAAGAACAAAACTTGGGACTTGTTAGGAATTCTTAAAAATAGAACGGTTCTCAAATGTAAATGGGTCTACAGTTTAAAGAAAGGAGTTGATGGTAATGTTGAAAGGTATAAAACCATATTGGTTGCAAAAGGTTACTCTTAGATAGAAGGTATAGATTTCCATGGAATATTTTCACTATTTGTGAAGCTTGTATCTACTTGTATTATGTTGGCACTAGTTGCTTTGCCTGGTTTAGAGCTAGATCAATTAGATGTGAAAATAATATTTCTACATGGAGATTGAATGAAAAGGTATAAATGGAATAAATAAAAAAAATTGTGGAATGTCACAAAATATTAGTTTGCAAGCTCAAGAAATCATTGTGTAGCCTAAAGTGGCCACCCAGGCAATGGTACAAGAAGTTTGATTCCTTCATTATGAATTAAAACCATACTAGAAGTGGGTATAACCATTGTATGTAATTCAAAAGTTTGAATGGTATATTCATTATCTTAGAGTTATATGTTGATGATATGCATGTTGCAAGCAAAATAATGGACGAGATCGAAAAGTTGAAGGCTCAAATGGCTAGGACATTTTATATGAAGCATCTAAGAGCACCAAAATAAATCTTGGGCATTGAAATACACAAAGACATGAAAAATGGTAACCTTGGGCTTTCACAACAAATGTATGCTGAGAAATTACTTGTAAAATTTGGGATGAATAATGTGAAACCTATAAATATCCCTTTGTGGCTTTCCGTTTTAAGATTTCTCCAAGTTTATTTCCCATTAGTAAGGAAGTAAAATATTATATTTCTTATATATCTTATTCTAATGCAGTAGGAAGTTTGATGTATGCAACATGCAGTGGGTATTATCAGTAGGTAATTGGCAAATCTAGGAAAAGAACATTGGCATGTAGTGAAATGGATGCTTCGGTATCTTAGAGGCACTAGTGATCATGGCATCACCTTTAATGGTTGTAATGACTATATATGTGGCTATATTGATAATATTATGCAGATGATTTAGACAAGAGGTCTAATTTGAGTTATGTTTTCACTCTTGCAGAGATATTTATCAGTGTCACCTTATTGACCACAAAGGTAGAGTACATTGTTTTCTCACATGCTTGCAAAGAGGCAATTTGGTTGAAGGGTCTTCTAGGTGAATTTGGAAGAATTCATAACAACTTAAATATATTCTATTATAGTCAAATTGTTATACATTTGCTACAAATCCATTTTATCATGGTAATACTAAGCATACTGATATAAACTACTTTCCACACTCAAGAAAATTGTGCAAACATGTTTACAAAAACCAATATTATTAGAGAAGATATGATGGTGTTTGGCTTCTCTTGGCTTACAGAAGAGGCAATGGAAGGACTTTGGCAAGGTCAAGGTATCAAGATATTGTTTTCAAGGTGGAGATTGTTAGAGTATGACAATAATTTAACTAAAAGAAAGTAAAAAAAATGAATTTACCTAAGTAAAATTTGTTATGGCTACTCTAATGGTATTGGTTGAAAAGACAAGATGATAATTATCAAAACTATTGTAATGATGCCTACTTTATTTATGAAACCCGAGGGATTGAGGAGGTTGGTAAGCCTAATTGTAAAAATATTCTCCTAATAGTTAAACCCTTGCCTTGTCTATGGAGGTTTCCTTGAAAAATCGTCTAGGTTTCACCATGTAAAATATATGCATATTATTTATATCAATCATAATTTCTCTATCATAAATACTTGTACATACTCTTAATACCAACAACTCAATCCTAGAAAACCTCCTAAACCTGTGCTAATATTTGACGTACATTGTTAGGTAGATATTTAGAAAAAATGAAAATGGAGAGAATTGTAAGAATCAACAAAAAGTAAGGTGATAGATATCAAAATTGGCATATTGTCAACACCAATATGTAAATTTTTTTATATCATTCTTCCACTTTCCGTCACCTCTTTATGCACTTTTCATCCACTGTTACTCCATTCCTAGTGTAGGTATGACTAATCTCGTTTTTTCCACTTTTACACTTATTCTTATGCATTATATTGTGAAATTGCCATCTTTCATACTAATATTGTCATACAAGAGCAAAAGGGCAGTGGTTACAACTCCTCCACATTGTTGTAACTCTAGTTGTAACTCCAAATGGTGTTGCAACTCCACAAACCATGATAGGCAAAGTGCTACGACTCTCTTCCATCCCATTGTTGAAACTTATCTACGACATTACAACTCTAGCGTGATCACTGAGGGGAATGTTGCAATTCATTGAGGACCAACGAATTTGTTGCAACTCATGAATGCCTTGACTTTACATTACTGCGACTTTTTCACACTATGACAGCTTGACGGTCAATGCTCTAGCTATACAACAAACATGCGTTTCTCACAATGGAAGGTGACGGAGGCAAGTGGGTAACCAATCATGAAGAAAAACTCAACTACCAATAATTCCCAACTAACCTAAGTCATCTTTTGCCCAAATTGTACCAAATTCTAAATATATTGTTGTAACAAGATGTGTCGCCTTATTTGCTCAAGTTGGTCATATAATCTATCACTCGGTTTAGACATTAGCATATTTGTATATATAACCAACTTCCTTCGAAGCTCGAGAGAGGAGAAGAACAAAAGAAATTATTGTTGACTATTGTACGATTTTTGTTTGTTGTAGTTGAAAGATTCCTATGTTCCACTCATTCAATATCTATCTTGTGATCGTGTGATTGAAGGTTTTACAATATCTCATCTAAAGAGGTAGTGGCCCCTTCTTAGATTGGTACAACTAGTTAGCATTAACAAGTAGATTAGTCCTTACAACTCTGGTTAAATTACAATTAGTTACATTGTTGTTAATTGATTTACGTTTCATTGTAACTTTGATTAATTTCCTTTTGTTGCAACTCATAGTTTCCTTTTGTTGCAACACAATTAATTTCCTTCTGTTACAATTCTAATATTTGTTAATGTTGTAATCACATTACTTGCTACTGCAACTCCGGGTTACATAATTCTAGGGATTTATCATAGGATTAACGGCTAGCATATGGATTTTCATTTTTGTAGACAATCTAGTTGTTGTAGCAACTTGTTTGTAGCTTACTTTTATTTTGTTTTTAGCAATAGCTTACAATTGAGAATTGTGTCTTGTTTGAATACTATTTCTAGGTTGTTTGTTTATCATACATTGCATCCTAGGCATGCACCATTGCATCGTTGTTACAACAAATGAAGAAACCATTACTTTAGAACATGTCACTCTTAGTAATTGGTGTGTTTCCTTTTTTGCAAGTGTGATTTACTTTTCGTGCAATAAAATTTCCTGTAAGTGTGGTTTGTTTTGCTAGATCATTGACCTATGAAAGAATATATATCTTGAAGTGTGACAACCATTATATTACTAGAAATTCATGACACATAACAAATTGCACTAGCATAGAATGTGCACAACAATTCAAAGTTTCCTTGCAAGAGCTTTAGTATTGCTATGCTACCAAGAATTTGAGAGAGAGAGAGAGAGAGAGTGGAGTTGAAGGATTAGAGGAGGCTTGATCCAGCCAAGATGGTTGTAAACATTTTTATTCTATCTAATAATATAGATATATTTATGTGTTGTCTACTTGATGGTGTCAATACTGTAGTCCTTTACATGTTGATTTGATTCCATGATTAACAAGTAGCTTACATGTATGCTAGCTTATATTCTTATATATTTATGTTTTGATTATCAAGGTTTATTTGTTGTAGGATTACAATTTGTCTTGTTTATGTGCAGGTTCTGCTCTAGGAGTTGGCGGAGAGGTCTTCCACTTCGCCACATTGAGTTCTCCAGCAGGGCTACACTAAGGACTAAGGTAATCCTTCTCCTTTTTATTTGTCAATCACAGATTAATATAAATATATGTGTGTTTCTTTGTGACAATTGCAACTAATATTAAATAGTTTTCCTTGGGTCCCAGGAAGACCCGAGTGGGTATTTCATCCACAACCACCCGTGCATTAATCCCTATAGCAGTGACTTACTCCATTTCTAGTGAAATTGTTAGCTAAGTCTAGATTTTTATACTAATCCATGCAACTTTCTTGGTCATATATTTGGATTCTTTCTAAATACAACATCAATAATTCTCCTACCTAAAATTGTTCAACAACTTGCATAAATTTTGGTGGGCACCAACCATGGTAAATTGGCATATTTACATTTGTTTTTTTTTACTACTACCTAAATTTATGCAAAGAACTGGATAAAGAAAGGTGAGCAATAACTCTTTATAAATATGCTTATTTATGTGAATGTAAAGAATATCCCAAGTAACTCTTAAATTAAAACCTATAACATTTGAAATAATTACTTTGCATAATAGAACTAATTTAACATTATGAAGATCATTAATTTGATTTTATTTTCTTATTCATTTATTATTGCTTCATAAAATGCTTAATTAATTATAACTATAATTTGTTCTCTTATAATAAAAATGTCTTTACAATCCAAACTTATCCATTTAAAATATTTCACTAAGATCTTACACTAATAATAATCACCTTTTGGGATATATATATATATATATGGCAAACGCAAATTATGTCCTAGTTAGAACTTTGTAAATGAAAATAATTGTCAAATCAAGCTCCTCATTAATCTCTTATTATTCTTAATTATAATAAAAATGTCTTTACAATCCAAACTTATCCATTTAAAATATTTCACTAAGATCTTACACTAATAATAACCACCATCTGTGATATATATATATGGCAAACGCAAATTATGTCCTAGTTAGGCCTTTGTAAATTAAAATAATTGTCAAATCAAGTTCCTCATTAATCTCGTGTCATGGTGCTAGTGTATATATTTCACATTTGGAGAAAGATCATACTTACAGAACCCACATTCGTTGAAAAAGAATTCCAAAACAGGGTATGTGTTCGCGCTTGGGTGTATAGCAAGTAAAAAATGAATAATAAGACAATTAAGTCTATTCAAAATTTGTGTAAGGAGTTTACTTTCATTCATTTTTTATGTTGCCTTGTTTATAACCTAAATCTTCATGCATGGACTGTGGTTTCTAAGCAACAATATATGGTTCTTTGTCAAAACTATGAAACTAGCTTCTTAGTCAACTATGGTGTTTTCTTTGAATATTAAGTATTGGCTAATTACCCTAAGATGCCAATGTATTTGAAAGCTCGCTTCCATATTTTATTGTCAAGATGGAAAATGTATTTGTATGGAAATGTTATATCATATCATCCTAAGTCATTAGCTAAAACTCGTGTTAAGTGCATTTGTCCAAAGATATGAAAGAAGACATAATTTAGTGTTATTATGAGTAAAGGCGTGTGAAGTTGGTCTTGACAATTATTCAAATATTATGATAGGTCTTACCATATCAAAGAAAATTCTTTCCTTCGAAGGAAGAACCAACCATTGTTATAGTTATGACAATAATTTAATTAAAATAAAATGAAAAAAAAAAATAAAAAAACTACTTGAGTAAATTTTGTCACAGTTACTCTAATGGTGTTGGTTTATGAAACCAGATGATAGTTATCAAAACTAGTGTAACTATGCATCTTTCATTTATGAAACTCGAGAAGGTTGGTAAGCCTAATTGTAAAAATTTAAAATATTCTCTTGATAAGAAAATCATTGCCTTGCTTGTAGATGTTTCCTTGGCAAATCATCAAGGTTTAACCACATAAATTATTTGCATATTATGTGTTTCGATCATTATTCGTCCGTCTTAAATGCTTGTATATACTCTGAAGACTAGCACATGGTATCAAACCATGGTTAAGGAAGCGAATCAATTTTTTTGTGATAGTGATTGTAAGGTGGAGCCGCAAATTTACAAACATGAATTCACATTAAGCAAATATTGGGCATGTCGAGCAAGAGCTCATCATTGGGCACATCTAGCAAGAGTAGACTACAGAGGAGGTTGAGTGGGATTGGGCTGAATTCGAACCAAATATGACCACTGAGTTCGAACCACAGATGTCATTAAAATGAAAAAAAAAGGTGTCGTAGAGTCAAAGAGGACTCCTTGGAGCCCGTAGTGGAGGCCCACCCACAGAAAGAATTCAATGCAACAAAAAAACCAAGTCGCAAATCAAAACTCGTCCAATTTGGAATATGTGCAATATAAGTAAACCCTAGCCACAAATTAAAACTCGTGGAGTTAATGAAACCTATGGTTGTAAAGCCAAAGAGATCTTGAGCAAGTTGAAGCCAAGTCCAGTTTAAAAGCTGCAAGCAATAAATTAGATGTACCTATTTTTAAAATTTCGTGGTGTTTATTTAAAGTTTTTGGTGAATTCAATAAACACTAGTGGAGAATTTTTTTTAGGGGGATACACACATATATGAATGATTTTTTCAATAAATTAAGCATGGACACACAAATATGTGTGTTTGTGTGTGTTAAGTATTTAAAGAAATTGTGGGTTTTTCTATAAAACAAAGCTTCTAAAAGGATTTCAAAATAGGGTTTTGAATTCTTGAAGTAAGGTGTGTATATACATATTTTTTAATTGTGTAAAGGATAATAGCAAATGTAACAAATACTAAATTTGAAGTTGAAAATTTTAATGGATAAAAAAAACTTTTAAATGTGTGACACTTAAAATGAGGGATTTGTTAGTGCGGTAAAAGTTACAAAAGGCATTAGACAAAAGGAGGAAGAAACTTGCAACAATAACTAATGAAGAGTAAAAAAATATGGATGTTGGAGCCCTCAGTACAATTTAGTTATGTCTAGTTGATGATATCTTCTTTAACATCATTGGAGAAGCAACAATAGCAAGCTTATGGACCAAGTTAGAAGGTATTTACATGACAAAGTCCTTGATGAATCAAATTTATTTGAAGAGGCAGCTATATAGTTTGAAAAATGAAAGAAGGTACAAAAATTGTAGATCGCTTCAATGTGTTTAATAATCTCATTTTACAATTGTATTGTATGGATGTTAAAATCAATTGTGAAGATGAGGCAGTGACATTGTTGTGTTCATTGCCTGAATTGTGGGATAATTTAGTAACTTCAATTAAATTGGAACTCTTTAATTTGATTCTATTGTTGGAGATTTTTGGTATAAGGATATGAGGAGGAAATCAAGTATTGAAACCTCCACACCATAAGCAATGGTGGCTAGAGGTCGATCCAAAAAATAGGAGAAAAGTCGAGAGGTAGATCCAAATCAAATTCTAAAGGCAAAAAGAGAAAACTCAAATGTTGGTACTATAACAACATTGGGCATCTCAAGAAGGATTGTTGGAAGAGGCAAGAATCCAAAGATGACTTCAAAAAGGAGGAAAATTTAGTTGAATCAAACTCATGTGTGAGTGATGAAATTTTGTCTATCAGTGATATTCCTCGATACTATGAAGATTGGCTATTAGATTATAAAAATTATCATCATATGTGTCCACACATAAATTGGTTTTCTTCATATGAAGAAGTTGATGGTGGAAATTTTCTTACGGGTAATAACATTTCTTATAAGATTGTGGGTGGAAAGTGTCAAAATTAAAGTGTTTGATGGTATTATAAGAACATTAACATACATTAGACATGTGCCTAAACTAAAGAAGAATATAATTTATTTAGGAGCTTTGTATTCTGGAGTTCATAAATTTATAGGTCAAGTTGAAGATTGAAGGTGTCCAAGGGAACTTTAAGGTCATGAAGGCTACCAAGACAAGAAACATTTTCACATTGGATGGAAGTACTTAGATCAACAAAGAAGCTATATCATCTTAAGAGGCAACTAAATGCACTTGTTTATGGCATCAACGATGGGGTCAATTGAGCAAGAAAGGACTATAGGTACAAACGAACCATAAATTACTTCCAAATTTGAAACTTTTGAATTTGAATTTCTACAAACAAGGTATATTTGGAAATCAATGTAAACAAGAATTTAAAGCAAGTAGTCATGTTAGTAAATGAATTCTTGATTATATTCATTCTAATATTGGGGTACCATCCCCTGCTATTTATTTTGAAGGACCATCATATGTTCTAACATTTATAGATGATTCCTCTAGAAAAAGTGTGGTTTTATATTTTGAAAAGAAAAGTTGATGTTAATACATTTAAACAATTTTCAGTAATGGTAGAAAAGAACACTAGCAAAACATTCAAATATTTAAGAATGGATAATGAAGGAAAGTTCACTTCTTTAGAATTCAAAAGGTATTACAAAGAAGATGGGATTGTAAGACACAAAACAACTGCAGTCCCAAAGGTTAACTCAATTGGTCGAGTTCCTGTTGCTAGAATCACCTTGCCAATGGGAGGTCACAAGGTCAATTCTCGTCGGTGCTCTCAAGGTTAGGCTCTGCTAATGAATTGATGGGAAGTGATCCTTTCAGGTGGATCTGCCCAAATAATTTTTGTGGATGTAGTGGCCATCGATCTTCAATGTACATAAACCACACATTAAAAAAAAAAACAAGATACAAAACCATTGCATACACTGCCTAGAAACATGGCATTGCAAAACACATGAACATGGCACTTATAGAAAGATCAAGAAGCATGCTCAACAATGCTAATTTGCAACAAAAGTAGTGGGCAAAAGTAGTATTGTTGCTTGTTATCTTGTAAATTGATCACTGTCAGTCACAATAAATTGTAAAATCCCTAAAGAGGTATGGACAAGTCATCCCTGAAATCATCCATAGTTTAAGAAAAAAAGTGAGGGTGGCGGATACCTAGAAAAGAGACACACAATATATGTAGGGTGAAGATACATATAAATTTTGCATCATATTGTGTAAATAGAATATGATTCCAATGTTTGAGTTATGTGTTCATTGATTTGCACATAATAGAAGGCCATCACATGAGAGTTAATCTTTTTCTCAATCGCATCAAATGGGCTTAAGCAATACTCCATCTAGGAGGAAGGTTGATTACTTGGGGAGGGAATATCTATCAGGTATTTATGGGAAGCATGGGTTATAATTGTGGATAGAAGAGGGTTAATTGAAGACAACTATCCACTATAATTATTAATAATGGCTACATTATAATTAATAGTACTAGAAGATTTGAAAGAATAGTAAAAAAGGCCTATTTTCAGTTGTTGAATGATTTTTACTTTGATAACCAATCTAGTTGGATTCACAAGATCTCTTAAACATTGGAATGAATGTACACATATAACCTTTTGTAGTTCATTTTTTATTCATTTTAGAGGTTTTATAATATGAAAAAGTTAAAAAAAATAAAATATGAAATAATAGGGGATCGGAAGAAGTGAGTTTTTAGTTTAATGTTGGAAGCAGTCATAAGGCATGTCACCCTTGTACAAAGCACCAAGTTATGAGTTTTTCTCTCATTAGTTTGAGTTATAGCATGACTTTAAGAGGATGAACCTTGTTTTTTTAGTTTTTTACTCATTCGATTGGTTACTCTTCCAATCATATGGACAATAGATTGATGCCTCCTATGTCACAAGCCTATATCATAGTCCATTCTTGAGAATATGATACTCAGGTCACCATTATGTCATGCTTGTGTTCAAGGACAATTAACTCTATGTTGACCATTTTGCAATTGTCTCCTGACTCAGTTTGTCAACCTTCTCATTTGTCAAGGCACTTTCAGTGTTAACAAGTATCTTTCTTATATATTCATGTCAGTGTAGAAGGTCTCTATTTACTTCTTACTGAGAGTTTTACTCTCATCGACTACAACACATTGAACGTCAAACCTAGAGTAGAAATTTGGCCCTATTTTCATTATTGATAGGTGACCTTCTGCTCAATAGTGACATTCATTATTGATCATTGATTGAATGATCTCCCTTTTGTTCGATGTCAACAAATATATTCACACATTGGAAATTTTCCAACAAGGTACTTTTTCCCACTTGCACATGGAATTCAACAATGTAGTTGATATGTTGTCAAATGGAGGTCTTTCAATGAATTCGAGTTTCATCAAATTTTCGATCTACAAGCAAGGGGCGCCACATAAATTCCGATTTTTTCCTTTGGAGTTTATGGATAGATCCACTCTTTTAGTTTTTTATTTTTTTGTTTCTTTTGAATCACAATACCAAGGTTTTCCAACCCACTTTTTCTGGGGGTTATAAATTTTCCTACTTCATGATGGTTATTTGTTAGACGATTAATTTTACTATGCTTTTTTGGTGAGTCTCCTAGCACCTGGGTTAGTGATTTTTTTTGGCATGAAGAAGAATTGGTTTGTGCAAGTAATATTTGTAAAGATGGATATAGTGTATTAGTGTTTAGATACCATGGGGTTAAATGCTAGAAGATGCATATATGTTAATCTATATTGATGTAAACATGGTTTTTTCTTAATGAAAACATGTTTGATTTTTCTTTCCTGGAAAATATTCACACAATGGGATTTGTTCGTTTCATTTGCACCATTGGTGGGACTCCTCACTTCTATCAATGTCTTTCATTATTGGTTGTTTGTCATAGGGTCTTCTCTATATGTTATTTCATTTGGTGGATGCAAGAGACACACTTGGTGGTGGTCTTAACAATTCTTCATTTTATTCCCTCCAAATAATTGGCCATATAGTATCACTCATATGAGTTCATGGGGGATGCACTAATACCCTCCTTCCATTACATTTTTTGCCATCAGCATCAACTCATTTTATCTAGGAACAAGATCTCAAGTCTTATTTACTAACTTGAGGTTTGTTTCCATTAATGGCAAATTCAATCATTATTGACAGTGGGAATACATCATGTCCCCTCATTTATAGATGCTAAAAGTGTTTGAATTCATCCCATTTTTTTGCACTTGTTAGAATGTACTTAGTACCTTGACTCCCATTATCATCAATGGTGGGATCTCTCATGTTAGTGATATACATCAATGACTAGTAAACAAATGATTACTCTTGTGTTTGAATTCAACTCATTTATTCACATGGCATAAATTTGTACCCACAGTGGTTGGTTTGAAGACCTTGGTTCAATCTATGAAAACATATTTTTTTGAGTGGAAACATCATCAATTTATGTTGGTAATATCCTCTTTGTTAAATTTCTCTCCATTCCAGTAATATCTTTAATGATGTTGCTTGAGTTGTTGGAAAATACCACTCTTACTCACATGATTTTGGTACTTCAATGGAGGTTAGTTTGTTCATTCCTTTGCTCCATATACCCTCCTAGTACTTCATATATATCGAGATGTAGATCCATTGTATATTTCTCATGGTTGCGGTCTTTTGACATGGATCCATTGTGTATTTTTTCATGGCCATGCTTATCACTCTTTATGCATATTTAATAGATATACAAAGTACTTGATTTGGTGGCCATGATTTTCTATAGCTATGCATTGGTATGCCTGCCTTAGGAAATGATTTATCTTGATTTGGTTTCTTGTTGGAGGTGGTACTTTTGTCTATTGTTTGGTGAACTCTTCTTGGGTCCTCTTAACATGAGGGGCATGATTTTTGATCGTACCCCTTAGTCTAAAAATGGAGTTAACTAAGTTAGAATAATTGTATACATAACATTGCCTCCCTCTCAAAAGAATGGTTTGTCCTCAAAGCATGCATAACAATGGGTCTTTTTGATGAAATGCTTTTGTCTCCCAAGAATCTTCTTCTTCTGGTAAGTTCTTCCACTCGATCAGGTATTCTTTAATTGCTCGAGATTGCAACTTCCTTTCCTTGGTGGTAACAATTCATTTTGGTTCTAAGATGAACTTGCCTTCATCATCTAATATCGTAAGCATTGTTTGTTCTTATTAGTGTTTACCCCCTTCCCTTTTAAGACAAGATACATGGAAAACGTTGTGAACTTGACTATTACCCGAAAGGCTTAAGTTGTATGTTACTTGGCTAATTTTTTTTGTTAATAGAATATGGTCCACAAAACTTTGGTGCCAATTTGTTTTCTCCTTTTTGCTTTAGGGATAATTGCTTGTAAGATTGAAGTTTAACAAATACCCATTCTCAACATTCAAATTCTCTCTCTGTTCTGTGTCGGTCGGCTTGCTGCTTCATGCGATTTCTTACAATACTTAAATTTTATTTTAATGTTTGAAGGACTTTTTGGGTTTCTTCTAACTGCTCCTTAACCATTGTAACTTTTGTCTCGGAAATGGCCAAGTCCTTCCATTTAGGAGGTTCATATGTGTACACAGCTTGAAATGGGGTCATCTTTGCGGAAGTGTGATAAGTTGAATTTTACCACCATTCAGCGGGCGAGATGTAACCACTGAGCCCACTTATTTTGTTTGCTTGTTGCATAACAACGAAGGTAAGCTTATAAGCATGTATTGATAGTTTCTTTTTGACTGTATGTTAGAGGATGATATGCATAACTCATGTTGAGGTATGTCCCAATATCTTTGAAAATATCTTTTCAAAAATTCTCTTTAAACTTGGGATCTCTATCACTAACAATGACTTTGGGAAATCCATGTAATTTGTAGACATTCTTGCAAAATATCTTGGTGATCTCTTTTGTTGAATCTGATTTCTTCATTCCTATGAAGTGTACATACTTTGTGAGTTTGCCTACTACTACAAGAATTTTATGTTTCTCATGTGACATGGGTAATCCTTCAATAAAACCCATTGATATTTCTTCCCATTTTTGGTTTGGAATATTTAAGGGGTGGAGCAGACCTTGGGTCATAATGTTCTCACCTTTATTACGCAAACATTGATCACATTTTGCTACATATTTTTTAATATCATTATTCATATCCTTCCAGAAGAATGATTGATGCGCATTATAGTAGGTTTTAAAGAAACCTACATGTCTGATTGACAGTGAATCATAGGTCTCTTTGAGAACCTTGACTTTAAATTTGGAATTTGGACTTAGGTAAATCCTTCCCTTGTACCAAAAAATATCATTTTTCCATTCAAATTTTGAATTATGAGGAGGGTTATTGATTATAGCACTTGTTTCTGGATCTTTTGCATACTCACTTCGGATTCCATTAAGCCAATTTGGGATTATAGCTGAGACTACAAACAAGGATGTTCCTTCATCTCTTCTAGAGAGAGCCTCTACCATCACATTGTCCCTTCCTTTTTTATTGAATATCTCCATGTCAACACAACAATTTTTTCAATCCATTTTCGTTGTTCATCAGAGAGTGTTTTCTATTGGAGGAGGTACTAAACACTGTTATGGTATGTTCGTATGGAGAACTTACTTCCCAAAAGATATTGTCTCCACTTGGTTAGTTCGCGCATAATCGCAAGCATTTATTTGTTGTTTGTAGACTTAAGAAATTCCCTCTTATTGAGCTTCCTGTTTTCGAAAGCTATTGAATGATAATCTTGCATCAATACTGCTCCTATACAAAACGCTGAAGCATCACATTCCATTATAGATGGTTTTGGAAAATTAGGAGTTACTAATACATGTGCTTTAGACATAAGAAAATTAAGTCTTCGAAACACTTTTCTACTTCCTCATCCCAACAAAATGAATTTTGTTTAGAAGGTTTGTGAGAGAAGTAGTTACATGGGCATAGTATTTAATAAACCTTCGATAGTATCCAGTTAACCCTAAGAAACTCCTTAACTTGGATATGTTAATTAGTTTGGGCCACTCTCTTATAGCCTTGATTTTACTAGGATCTACTTTTACTCCTTCCTTGGATATTATATGTCTGAGATACTCTACTTCCTCTTTCCCAAAAGTGCACTTGGATTTCTTGGCATAAAATTGATGCTCTTCTAATATAGTAAGAACTTGCTCTAAATGTTGTAGATGCTCCTTCCATGTTTTACTATAAATTAGAATATCATCAAAGAACACTAACACAAACTTCCTTAGATATGGACGGAATGTCTCATTCATGGTGGATTGGAATGTTGTTGGAGTATTAGTTAGACCAAAAGACATTACCTTAAACTCATAGTGACCTTCATGTGTGCGGAACACAATTTTTGCTATGTCTTCCAACCTCATCCTTATTTGGTAGTACCTTGATCTCAAATCTAATTTTGAGAAGTATGTAGCTCTATGTAGTTCATCCAGCATTTCATCGATAAACGAAATTGGAAACATGTTCTTAATCGTTATCTTGTGTAGCCCTCAGTAGTCTACGCATAACGTAAACAATCCATCTTTTTTTCGAATTAATACAACTAGAGCAGCATATGGACTTCTACTTTTTGTGATAATGCCACATTTTAAAAGATTTTGGACTAACCTCTCAATTTCGGTTTTTTTATGATGTGGATATCGATACGGTTTGATGTTGATGGGATTTGATCCTTATTTGACTTTGATTGCATCTTTGATTTCTCTTTTAGGAGGAAATTTCATTGGAAGGTCTTGGAACACCTTCTCGTGCTTTTGAATTAGTTCTTGAACTACAGGTGACTCTTCACTAATCATTTTCATCATTTTCATTTCTAATTGATTCTCAGGTGGCTGGAACCCATATCACTTGTATTTCTACCCTTTCCATTTAAATTTTATAAATTGCTTTTAATGATTGACAAAATAAGTGCCTAGGATTTGTAGCCATTGGGTCCCTAGGACCACATCAACTCCTAATGCTACAATGTAGAACAGAGATTCTAGATTATAGTCTTGACTTTGTAATTTGACTTTATGGCATTTCCCTTCTTTTTCAATGTTCTTACCATCAGCGACCATAACCTTCATGTTGGGCATAGGAAATGTGAAAATGTTGATCCTTTTCGCCATAGTTGAGTCCAAAAATTTGTGAGTGTTATCGGTATCGATTAGAACCATTACATTGCTTTTTGTATATGACCTTTTAACTTTAATGTTTGGGCCTGTGATATACATGTTAGGCTGATAATGACATTTGCATAATGTTCTCACTATCTGGTTCCGGAGAAAATTGTGGAGAATCTTCGATTTCTTCTACATCTGATTCTTCATTGTCTGAAGCATTAGTGGTTTCACACTTATACAGGTTCTTGGCTTCTTTTCCCTTAGCACATCTATGTTTAGGGTCCCATTTTTTGCCACAACGTTTACACTTGCCTTCTTTCATTATTTGAATTTCCAAGTTAGTTTTTTCTCCTTCACGGAGATGTGGTGGAACATATCTTATGTTATCCGTGTTCGCAGTTGGAGAAATCTTCGACTCAAATACACTCTTTCGTGCTTCTTTTCAGTATTTTTTTCCTTTTGTCTTGCTACTTCTATAGAAGTGATGTCATGAAGCTCAAGCTCAGCTTGGAGATGGGGTTTAAGTCCCATGATGTATGACTGAATGAGACGAGTTTCTGATAGTCTAGGTACTTGTGTAGCTAAAGTTTCCCATTATCGGGTGTATTCGTCCAAATCTTTTTTTTGCAGTCTGGTCAGTGTTGAGAAGAACTCATCTTACTTGACACCTTCAAACCTCTTAAAGAATGCATTTTTGAATTTCTTCCAACTAATAGCAAGTGTCGTCTTCTTTCACAACATATACTAATTATATGTTTCTCCTTCCATTTGCATGGACACATGCCTGATTTTTTCGTCATCATTGTCAATAACATAAATCTTGAAATATTCTTCTGCTTTATTGAACCATGCAACACTGCGCTTCTCGTTATCGTAAAATTTGGAGAGCTCAAGTTTTCATCTTCGTTGATATGTAGTATTGATTCGCGAGCTACATATTTGAGTTTTGATTCCATAGCCGCATATTTTGAAAATTGGTGTTACTATTTTGTTGATGGGGTATGGACAATGCTTTTGGAGACTCATGTTTCGCATGTGAGTCTGACGAGTTTGATGTATTTGGAGAATTGAGATGTTGACTAGCTTCAATATTTTGGGGTATTTGATCGGGTGTAATCTTCAACTTGTCCCAAATACAGGTCAACATCACCATTATTTGATTATGATTTAGATCCACCTTATTTGAAAGGATTGCATGATCCCTTTTAAATTTGTTAGGGTTCTGCTCAAGCTGACTCTCTATTGTCTTTGTTGTAAGCTCCTCGATTTTTTCGCCATGTCCAGTCACCTTAGTCTCAAGATCTATCGATATTTTATTAAAATCAATGATCGACATTGATGAAAACATTGAGCAGGTATGAGGTGGAATACACTTATCCAACATAACATTTTTTCTTAATTTGACCTAATTTATTTATTTGTTTTTTTAAATAATATATATTATTTTTATAATAATATATATCTACATATATTAATTTATATGACTTAAAATTATACAATATAGTGTGTAACTATAAAGTTTAAGTCTTCCCTACAAAACGAATTTAATCACACCATGGAAAATTTAAATGTTAATATATATAATATAGCATATAACTGATAGTTATATACTTGTTGAGATAAAAGGCAACAACTCGGTTTGAACTTGACGCTCCATGACTAATAACCTTTCAATGCTGGTTTTTGACCTGCTCTTTGAATTGAAGGCGGTTGTGAATGGGAACTGGTTGAGTGGTGTCAAGTCGACAAGATACAACAGAATGGTCGGAACAGACACGGGTTGGGGCACGATGCGGAGTTGTGAGCAAATGAAATTCATGTTGGCGGAGTGGTGGCAGTAGATCACTTAGGAGCGACAAACAGCAGACAGGGAAGACGAAAATGTTTCAAACATGAAGGAAAGACGAAAGATAACAAGTAGGATGGTCGAAGGTACTGAGACAAACGATGGTAATGTAAAATGCGATGGAAATGTAAGCGGCAACACAAGTGGGGGTTACGGTTTGATGGCTACGAAGAAACAAGGCAACTAGAGATTCAATGGCGTTGGTGTCTGGCAACATTTGTAGAGAACGATGGTGGATGGAATGAATATGAACCAAACACAAAATTTTGTGTGTTTACAAGCATTGACTACTCTGATACCAAGTGGAGTAGACAGATTCACCAAAATACATATATAATAAATTGAAGGATGATTACAATGAATGAGGGCTCAGGTTTAAATATAGCCCAAGAGCCATTTACATGAGGGGCATGATCATGCCCCTCAGTCTAAAAAACAAAGTTAATTAAGTTAGAATAATTGTATGCATAACATTGATGGCATTGTGCTAAACTTTGGTGATGTTTTACCTAATACTATGAATTTCCTTTACTCTAGTCTCAAGGAATTTGACCTTACAATTCTAGTAAATGTAGTGAAGCCAAATCAAGACATTTGCACTATTGTTAATAATTATTTCAAAGGTGAAAGTCTTCATGTTGTAATATATTTTTTTACACAATCTACACCTATGTCATTTGAAATTCTCAATCTAGAAAAAAAATTGGTTCACTTTTCTTTATCCAAAAGCCAACCTATTAATTCCAATCAAAGAAAATGGTTTTTGGGGGAAGCGAACTTGAGTTTATCTATAGAGATAGGAAGTATTTTAAACTTAAAATTAAGTTCCTAGAGTCAATCCATAACCAAATGAAGATCCACAATACACCCTTAGTTCAATTTTTGGGAAATGGAATTAACATTAAAGTGACTCAAAATTCTAGGTGGGGCAATCGCATTATCATCTATATTATGTTGGCATGTGGTATTCCAATATGTGTGGCTTAGTGCTAAAAGTGGTGAGAAATGTTCTCATAATCAATTGTTAGATGTGAAGTTCAATATGTTTATCTTTCTTAGAAATCTAAGGGTAAATTCAAGAACTCAACCTTTATAACACCATCCACTTTAACAATTTTATTCATGGGAGCTGATATTAAGAGACATTTACAATTTTATACATGGGAGTTAATATTAAGAGACATTTACAATTGCATTGTGTTTATAGTTAAAATTTAGTGAAGTTGTCAATCCTACAACATTTAAATTGGGCTTTATTGGTTCATTGCAAGTTCATGAATTTGTTCTTTTCACTTGTTTGTTGGAAGAAAAGATTAATCCAGTTGAGCTAAAATAAGATCTAAAAGAAAGTAAACACTCTTTTCTAGCACATTTGTTAAGTTATGGTATGTTCTATGCTTATAGTAGTTTACTTCTTTTTATTATTATTATCCACAAATTAGCAATCACATATGCATAAAGTAAAGTGTAGATAGAACATTAAACGATCGACAGAAAACAAGCGAAAACAAGAGACACAAGATTTGGCGGCTAGCCAGGGATAAACCCCAATATAAATATTGGGTAAACCCTTTGATCAAATCTTCCTTTATCTTCAATAATCTAGCAGAGAGAAATAGTACATAAACCAGATTTACATTTGCATCAGCGAACTCTAGATTAGTCTCAAACTAGGGCAAACAATATCTCACAAAACGACCATTGGATCGGTTCGATTCCACCACCAAAATGTATGGCCTTTAGAGGAGATCCAGATGGACATACAACGCAGTTCTGATGAGAAGATCTTCTAGTCCACGTAGGTCAAACTTCACTTCTGCAATTGCTGCCCTAAAATCTGCAATTGCTCCTCCACGTGTGAGAAAGGTCTTTTTTCTATGCGGTAGAGAAGAGCCTCTTTTCTGCACTGGAGAGAGAGAGAGAGATGTGATGAGATGAGTGAGTGCAAATGAGGAAATGCCCTCCTATATTTATACACAACTGTTGATGTTTGAATAGATGCGACTGTTGGGCTTCTGAGCCTACATGAGTTGTAGGTCGGCTTGACAATAATTCCATAATCAAAATAAATTCATATATCCATGAATACTTATCGGAATCAGATGATCTTTAGATCAATCCTACACCTCTCGACGAGAGGAATCTAATGAACATATTATCAGCCATGAATAAGATGACCCACATGAAGTTCCTAGTTGCCAATTTTAACAACATTGAAATACAAAGTAGACATCTAGGTTGCAGGGGATTGTGTGTGGATAGGTGCAAATATGGCAAATGAGAATCATTAAATGGGTTTCACACGCAAGTTGAAACCTTGCTATAACATGATCATTGCCCTCTCTACTTTATATTAAACAAATCAACAAGTGCACTTAGAAAAAGTATCTTCTTACAAGATGAGCCTACCGAGAGAAGGCATTGAACTTGAAGGAATTGTGGAGGAAACGGTGGTAACAATAACATTGTTGTTATCTTCAACAATATCTTGGTTGCATTGAGGACTAAACTTTTAATTGTTGTTTCATTGAATGCATAAGTGGAAGGTAATAAGCCTTTGTCATTGTATTCCTCTCTCACTTCCTTTAGCCATTGTTCTAGACTAATGGAAGGCCCCACTATTTCACTAGAAGTTTTTATTAAAATGGAGTTAAACCCCTATATAACTTCCATTCCAATACAAATTACATAATTTATAATAATTCTTTTGCTAACCATTGAACTCTTAGCACCACTATATATCGCAATATTTCCTCAAAAGAAGCATTGATACTATTGCTTGACATGATTATGCAATGGAAATGGAAAAATTAAAAATAAGAGTGGAGACAATAATGTCTACTAAGAAAATGCACTACTAAGGAAAAAAGCTCAAACATAATTAAAAAAATAAATATATATATTTTGATTGTGAAGAGAGTTCCTCATTGAGAAGGCAAGGACTAAACATGATCTAATTAATAATGCAGTTGTTGGTTGTCTTATTGGGGGGAACTTATCTATGAAAGTCTCAGCCTTTTATAGGTTATCAAATTTCTATATTCAAAGTTATCTTCAGTGATTTGGGTGTGGTGACCTTACATATCCATTTTAGATCACATCTTCGCATTGAGAAGCTTTTTAGTCTTCAAAATCTTACAAAAAACCAATCTAGATCAATGTGCCTCCTTTCTACTTCTCTAGAACATGGCTTTGACTTTGGTTGATGGGTCTAGCTATTGGATCGAATTCTAATTATACATTTCACTCTGAATTTTGGCTTGCTTGTTCATGCAATGAAAAAATTTGCTCATTGATTCTTGGTTTTGAGCAATCTCCATATTTGAACTCTACAATTAATAGCCATTCCCATCCTCTTTCAAACTTGGATATGGCCAATCTTGGTACTCAATGAAACCAAATCAAATGTTGATCTTGTTGTTTAGCATGACCCAAACAAGCTATGCCATCAAGTAAAAATTCGATAAAAGGTCACGTGACTACTTTGTGACTACTTTCTTTGCTACAACCAATTACATCTTAGCATGGAAAAAATTCTCTAGGACCATGTCAATTGAATGATAGTGTTGCATACCCCTATATGGTGCTTGTAGGTGACTTTATAACTAGTGATCTAGTTTATATATTGGTGAGTCATTCTTCAACTAGCTCGCAATAAAAGAAATGTCAACCCATCTCTAAAATCCTTCTCTGCTCTCTCATACTTCCATTGAACAACTACTTGCTTCATTGGTGAGGCTGACCTCCTTCGTTACTACACCTCATTGGATAGCTTCTACCCCTTGGGATGGAGATGCAAGGAATTCTTTATCATATTTACTCCACTCTTCACACTCTCCTCTTGGTTGTGTGGTTTCTAAGGTGAAGCTTTAATGAAGTCATTAACACTTTGCTTCCCAATGACCACTCAACTTGTAGGTGGAAAAAATTATTGCATTTTCTAGTAGAATCCTATTCATGCTTTTTGTAACTCTATTCTGATGAAATACAAACGTCATTTGCATTAATGAATTAGATGAATCCTGACCATTAATCTCGAGTGAGGTGAGATCTAATCTCAACCAATTATCACTTTGAATATTAAGGTTATGGATTCAGTCAACAACTCAAGCTTATAAAAGCTAGGCTAGGTAAAGGAGGAAGACACACAAGAAACATTAATAACTTGAGACACAAAGGACTATGACTTAAGGATATCTTAGCAAGGGTGAAGGACTTTCATCTAGAGAGCAGCTCAAGGGAGGAGAGTGCAAACAGATTGCAACGAAACAAGAGGAGGATAACCCAACCGCTAGACAACAGGTTTTTTTACGGACACTTTGCCCAGTTTTGCTATAGCTTGTAATTTTCTCAGCAGACACATTATTTCTCATTTTCTCAGCAGACACATTATTTCTCAGGTTAGGAAAGCGCTTCTAAGCTTTGATCTTATTTAATGAGAAGCTGATGTAAAGTGTAGAAATTTGTGTGCATGTGTAAAATTGATGTCTACTTGCTTCTGCTGATTTGTAATTTATTAACTGTTTTCTGCTGATTTGTAATTTATTAACTGTTAAAGTCCCAAATGTGCAATTTATTTAATAATCTACAATTTAATTTAGTTTACCTAAAGGAATTTACTATAAAATATTTTGTATGTTTGTTGGGCTTAAGAAAATTCAACAGATGTTCTTTTCAGAAAGTGGACTAGAGTCATCAAATGGCAGGTGAAAATAATTATCATCCCAAAAATGACAAATGTCCATATACCAGTGAGCACAATCATCATCTAAATCCAATAAAATATGGTCATGGAGTAAACCTGGCCGGTTTCTTTCATCAACATTAGCATTGGCTTTTTTTAGGTCCATTAGGTTTTGAGAACAAAAAATTTCATTGCTATAACATAGAGGATATTGATCGAAAGCACAACATATAATATACCACATCAAACCTATGAAAATCCTCTATCCAGCGGTGTTGATCTGATGGCAATCTGAGAAACCTGTCACAAGATATCAGCTCCACTGTCTATACAGTTGTCATGAAAAAACCCTGAAATATCTGATTTCATATCAGTGATATCTTGACCTCCCAAACTCCAATTGAAATGATTCTTTTCTTTTGAAATAAGAAGTTTTTCTGAGAAGAACTCAGATATCAATTGTTTTTGCCAAATTTTACACCAAAGCTATCGAAGTGTTGCAGCCCTCTTTTTTTTTGTTACTCTAAAAAGCTGTAAAAAATAAAAAATAAAAAATAAAAAAAACTGCCCCGTGGCCCAAAAAATGCTCGATACAAATTGCTAATCACCTAAACATCTATTATTATTCCCCTTAGGTACTTTCACTACATACCCATATTATACACTACAAAAACAAATTCAAATTAAAAAGGGAAGAGCACAGTTTGAATTTATGTCATTCTAACACATATACAGGTAGGTAACGCAAACATGTTATCAATGAAAGCATTAAAGATGCAGAAAGGCAAGACGAAAATCAAAGAAGTGGAGGGGCATGCATATCTCTCTCTATATGTTCCTAAAAAACAGATTCGAATGGAGAGCTGTGGTGGATGTAGCTGGATTATTTTCAGTTTCTTCAGATTCTATTATATGTTTTTATAGTGACAGTCTTTAGACTTGGCTGGAAGACGCTGTTGATGATGGATAATATATAGGATTAGGAAGATATGTAAGTTATAGAACTATTTTTGTCGTTTGAAAGTGTTGAACAAACACAAGCTATGTATATTTGATTTCTACTTTAAAGATTAACCTATTTTTTTTTACTCTTTGAAAGAATACATTGTTATTTCTCCTTAACAGGGAAAAAGTAATTGGTAATTTACCAATGACGCAAAAAGTAAAAGCGGAAAAAGTAAAAGAAGCAACACTCTTTTAACTGAAAGAAGCTATAGCTAGCTGTAGGTTGTTAAAGGATTCAGTACTTACCAATGACACAGAAAACGTAAAAGCAGAAACTTTACGAAATATATAAAAGAAGAAACCCTCTTTAACTGAAAGAAGTTATAGCTAGCTTCAGGTTGTTAAAGGACTCATTACTTCCAATTTCGGTGTCACCAGAAATTATTTTACGGCTCTATTTCCATCTCCATTTGTCCATACTGGTCCTCACTAGGTACTAACGTTGCAGGTGTATTCTTATAGTCAATATTAAATAGCATTAGTAGAAAAGTTTATCTAAATGCTTAGTGGGATGTTACCACCTAATGCAAGGTTGTATTTAATAGTGTGGCAATGCTAGAATAAACCCCATGAAAACACTTGCTTTGGTTAACACAGGTCTAAGTTTAGTGTTAAGCCACTTGTCAAGGTTAACGCTGATTCAATGGACATATTTACAATCCCATACCGTGGTCCATGCCTACTTGTATTGGACAGTTGAGGTGGGACAACACATGAAATCTCTCTGGTTTAGTGATCTGGGTTGTTGCATCTCAGCATCATGTCTGGCATGCCTATCATCAAAGGAGATAATTTGTGCTTGATCTGCCTATGAAGTCCACTTCATAGATATGGTATGGATGAGTTATCGTGCGTTATGAGTCCAACTGTTATGGACTCAAAGACGGCACTGCCATGCCAATTACTATCACTGTAAAAGCCTAGCCCAAACCAGCTAAGTCGATCTACAACAAACTGATATCTCTGTAACACCATGTTGATCTCTAGTACATAAAAATTTGTTCTTGAAATAACAACATTATAATAACAACAACAGATTTACCTATAACAGCTGTAGATTGAGCTATAACAGCAATAGTTTTTACTATGCAAAACACAAATTTAGAGCACTGGTCTGGTTTCCGTTTTACGTTAACTTAAAATTATCATAACAAGCATTGCAAAAGCAATTATAGAAACTGGGAAGCGTGGTAGTGAACAAGAGTACAGAAATCTTCAAAAAACATTATTAATAAAATAAACTCTTTAACTGTAGATAAGACAGTAACACTTTCCTAAGAACCTATCGTCACAGGCTCAGGCCCAAGCAGACCCCATACAAGCATTCACCCAAGATATCCCTACTCTAAAGCCGCAGCTTTTTTATAATGAAAACTCTCACTTTTGCTTCACTATCTTTCTCAGCTTGACCAATTGAAAATATCTTAAAAAAAGCCTTGGCAGCAAAGATGGCATGATTAGTGTTGGACAAGTGAAATTTTGAATTTATTAAAATGTTGAATTTCATCATTAACTTTCATACCATTTCAAAAAAACGGTCCTAAAGATCAACCAAGTGATGAGGGGCAAAAGGTAGCAAATTTAAACGCGTTATAAGAATGGTTGCTAACTCCTTACCAAGTTTTTCAAATCCGAGGCTGCTGATTCTGATCCATTTGGCTTCTAGAATGCTTCTTGCCAACATCCCAAGGGGCAAAGCAATTATGCAACAGATCCTCTTAGATGTGCACACCTTACTGTAGATGTTGCGCTGAAAACTCAAAATTATATAAAGAAAACAACAAGAAAGCATTTACAAATAGTTTAAACCCTATAAAACAAACATAAATAGTTCCCATCCCTCCTCTGTCTAGGGAGTCACCTGGTCTGCCTCTTTCCCTAGAAGTAAGGTTCCATCCAAAACAAGTGGCTATTTGGAAGGCACGTGGAACAAAATGTTGACAGATTTCCTATGAATATAGGACGAAGGATAAGTGAGCAGCCAACCACATTGGGACGACGGAATGTGCCAATGATTTTTTGCCTAGCCAATCATGCATCAGAAGTTGTGTTTTAGAGTAGTGGCTAGGGTTCTGCTTTACAAGAGGCGTGATTGAAATGGATCGCATTCCATGATCACTAGGAATGGTCTTTGATACCACTAGCAGTAATAAAAGTGATTACCACACACTTTTTTCCCAAGCAAAGAAAGAGAGACCATTAACAAAGCACAGAGAGAAAGTGTGCATACTAGTGTCCAATTTTTAGCTTGGATTTGAAATGTGTTAATTCCAGATTAGTCTCATAGATATAGCTGATCTGGAAACAATCAAATCATGCTACTGTGGAAACACATACAAATTTAAGGTCCCTACATTTGGGATTTGAATATTTCCTTTTACAAGTTAACCATGATTCAAACAGTCAGAATTTCACGTCAATCCCATCACATTCTAAAGGGAGAGGGCAATGCATGATCGTAGCAAAACTACTAGCAAAAAACAAATTATCTGGTGATGAGAGTTTTTTCATCTTTCAAAAACCTGTTTACCTGATGCATTCTCTGTGATTGTATTACAACTGAGTACCCTTCAATTACAATCACAGCTGAGCATACTTCAATAGTGCATGTTGATTGTGATTGTGGTGTGACAAAAAACTGGCCAAAACAAGATCCCAGACCGGAACTGACTGTGTCGTGATTATCTTCTATATATACTAGTTCCCATTCATTACTCATGTGGGCTATAGGGGTCACGGCACTGGATCATAACAGACTGATGATCCCTTGGTGAATGTTCTCAAACCTCTTTCAATCAATAAGAGCAACGCAATACAATCTAACCCTGATCAAAACAGAAACCCGAATATCTAGTCTTTTAGAGGAGGGCAGGCTTGCCATTGTAGATTTCAAGTAACTTTTTGGCATGAGGACTGCACTGGACATATTTTTCGAGGAACTTCCGCTCACTTAAACAAAGCGCGGGAAGGAGACTAGGAGGGCACTTGGAAGGTTGCATTGCACTGACAGCACTCAACACCTTGTGGCGGGGCTTCATCCTACGCTCCAAGTTGTAACTAGACAGTAACAGAGGATACGAAAAAATAAACTTTGCAGGAAACCCTGCAGTATGCATCAAAAAGTCCATGTGCTTCTGTACTTTATCCATGGAAGCTTTTAATATAAGTGGGTGCCTCCTAACAAGCTCCTTGATGTCATCTTCAAGGAGGCCAAAACTTGTCAAATGCTTCAATTTCTTTTCCCAAAATTCAGGCCCGTTTCGTTTAGGTAGTAGATTAAGAGGTGCCAATCTGAAAACAGTTTTGACATTAGCCTCTGATCCAAACAGGTTTTGAAGATAATGGATATTGGGACGCAGAGTTTTCTCGAGACTCCCGTTAAGCAGTCTGGGTTCAATGGATATGGCATTTCCCAAGTCTTGTGCAGAAAGGCCCAATGTTTTCATTAACTCAATCTTGGGTTTCAACTGCCGATCAGCATTGAGAGAAAAAATAGCTGGGTTTCTGGTAATAGTCTTCCTTACCTGGTGCTCTGTGAATCCCGAATCTCTCAGTAACTGTACTGCTTGTTGGGCTCTATGAGCTGATCTCGTCGCAACCAAGGATGGCCTTACTTTAAGGATAGTGGAGAGCTCAGACTGACACAAACCAAATTCGTTGAGTAAGAATTCTGAAACGGGGCATGTGTTATCGGCTTCAGGGTAGCTTGTGGACTTGTCTTTATCAGCAATAGTTGTAGAAAGTCGTGATAATTTTAACAAAATAATCCGGAGAAATGGTGAAGATGGTGCTGCAACAGCTGCCGCCAGGTAGTGACGCTGAGATCCCAAAGATGAAGCCAAGTACTGGGCGAACATGGCCATTGCTGAAGATACGAAGTTCGGGATTTCGCCAATATGATCCCATAACAAATCGCTTCAAAGAGGATTGGTGTGATCCGTAGAGACATGTTTGTTTATTATGTGAAAGGGAAGGGAATTAGGGCACGAAAGGTATAAGTTACATATGAAAGCTAGGGTAGGGTATTGGGAAAGAAAAAGGAATTTAAGCTTCACGCATTCGTCTCTTTCTACAATTTCTAGGAGTCGTATACCGAGGCGGAGGAATTGTCTCGACAGACGAGAGTAGTTAAATTTGGATAATAAAAAAATTTAAAAGTTTTGTAGAGGTAGTGTTTGAATGTTGTTTTTTATGGTGGAAATGGATTCAATACCATCAAAAACGTCTAGGACATCAAAAATTTTGAAATTTAACAAATAACTTGGATTTACCAAAATCCTTGCCGGATTTTCTCTAAATATGACCGGAATTTCCATAACTTTCAGGGCACTATTTAGACTACGACATTTTTTTATCATTTTAATGTTAAAGGGATGAGGATATGAATTTCAACTCTTAAGCGTCATTAATTTTTATAATTTTAACATTGGTTTTAATCATTTTAATATTAACATTAATAAAAAATGTTAGTAATTTTTTTAAATTAAAATATCATATTATATTGTATTTTGTAAACAAGATTACATAAAGAATAGCAATATAAGGATTATCTAAGTTGTAAAGGTTACTAAAGCCATAGAACATAGCAAGTTTGTGAGAGGCTATCAACCACTTCGCTCAGTACACAAGTAACAACAAAAACATCAACCACTTAGGACTAGTTAATGGCACTCTTAACGGGAGATATCTAGACAAGGAAGCTTTGTTTGCATCCACCTTATGTTTTATAAGATGAATTTCAGTATGTGTATTATTTGAAGGCCGTGATTCACTCAAATTAAAGTTCTTACACTTGCACCCCAAATTTGCTAATAAATTTTCCACCCTATTCCCTCCATGCCGAGTATGATGAGCAATAATGTAATTGAGATTTGGTATCAAACCATTTATACTAAAAACGACATCCTCCAATCTCCAGTAATGCATTATTTTATGAACAGGTTTCTTGTTCGAAAGTTTTTGTATACATTGAATTACTACCTAAGAATCACCATCCACTTGCAATAACTGGAAACCTTCTCGGATAGTAATAATAAGGCCTCTCTCCACAACCAAAATTTCAGCTAAATTATTGTTGCAATCCCACAAGAAATCGAAAATTTTTGCAATGGCCGAGAATTTTCATCCCGGAAAATCCCTCCACAGCCTGCGCTTTTGGGTTCCCTTTGGAGGCCCCATCAAAGCTCATCTTGATAAAGGAGCTCAAGGGTGGAGAATAAGAGTTAGAAATTGAAGGACAAATGCTTTTGCCGATGGAAGTGAAGAAAGGATCATTGAAGGATCTAAATTGAGGTTTTTCATGATAATTGCTTCACAATCCTCCACCTGTGAATTATCCGTAGACCAAGGAGAGGCAAGAATGGTCTCTCGAACATTCAATATGATCAAATCCTTGAGCACCAAAGTTGTTTGATTCTTTGGGTCAAAAATTTGAAAAAATCCTCTTTCCATAAGTTCCAAAGAATAAAACCTAGTGCAAGCATCCAATCATGAGAAATAATAGGGTTCTTAAATTTCTGGCAGTACCATTGATCCAACATAATATTAATATTCTCTAAGAATGGATGCTCCATGCCAAAAAATATGAGGAAGGAGATCCCAAATTTCCACCGAAAAAGAGCAGGAAAGAAAAATATGTTCTACCATCTCTTCAACCTGTAAGAAAAGAAAAGATAAGGATGGATCCTCATATCCCTTTCTATGAATATGATCCCAAGAAGAAGCCCCGACCCCATGCAAGTAATCATAAAAGGGTAGAAATTTTTGGCCACCACATTCTAGCCCATATTCGAGACCACAAGACTACGTTCTCCATTTTCAAAAATTTTGCAATAAAGGAGTAAGCCTCTTTTAGAGAAAAGGGGCCTATTGGTTGTTGTACCCATCATAAAACATCATCATTCTAAGAAATCCTAATATGTCTATCTTCTAGTGTCTTTTTAAGATCCTCCCATGGTAGTGTAGTCGAAGTAGGAGGCCAATCATCTTTGTATTTCCACCGTCGCCATAATTGATTATCCTCCAGAGGTTTCCAATAATTATCAACCCTCACTGCACCTAATGAGTGGGTAAAAAAATTAATAGAACAAATACTATCTTTATCATCCAAAGAAGTTAACTGTGATTGGACATCCTCCGGAAAAAAAGTTATCTCCCCTACTTTATATCCTAGAAAGCATGTTTTCTCACTACATCCTTACAACCCTGCACCCACTTCCAAATACCCGAACCTAGAATATTACCATCAAAGCGCAATTGATCCTCCTATTTATCCAATGGGGACATACTTACGGAGGCATATGTGCTTCCATAATTCACAACCCTTCTTAACCCAAAGCCACAAAATTTTCATACCAAAAGCTTTACTGGCCAGTTCAAGGTCCCGTAACCCTAATCCACTAGCAGATTTTGGTTTGATCAATTTATCCCAACCTACAAGTGCCTAGTTTCTAGCTTTAGTAGAACCTCTCTAAAGAAAATCACACCACAAGGACTGAAGCCTATTATAGGATGTTTTCGAGATTGGCATCACAACTAGTTGATAATTTGGTAATGCCTACAAGACTGATTTAGTAAGAACCAATCTTCTTGCAAAATTGAGAGCATGAAATACCAATTATTAACTTTCAAGGATATTCTAGATAAAAGGTATTTCCAATTGGATACATGGTTTTGATATAGCACCAGTGGACCCAAATATTTAGAAGGTAACTAAACCTCACAAAATCCCAATATTCAAATCAAATCACTCTAAATAGAATCTTGACAATTAAAACAGAAAATGTTGGTCTTGTCTTTATTAACTAGAGTTCCTGAAGCCACCATGGTGGTCTATAGGATTCACCATATTCCTTTCACTTCCTTTAGAGTAGGTAGAAAAAATAGAACAACATCATCAATGAATCATTGATGTGTAATTGATAGATTTTCTCCAAACATTTGTAACCCAGAAATGTGACCCATTAAACATAATTTACTATAAAATCTCTGAAGCACTTCCA
>APFE031744437.1:91223-101852 GCA_000404065.3 Pinus taeda | reverse complement strand
CAGATACAAGGTGAGATGATGGAGAAAACTCAACTGCAAGACTTTTCAATACTCTGGAACAAGTTTTGACATGTGTTTGGAATATCTTCTTGGTTGTTGATGCCCATTGCCAAGAAGCGATCCATCCAAGATGAATCTTTGTTCTTGCAGGATGATTGTATCTGAAGCATCTATGTGAAGAATGACTCGTTTTATGACAGTGCTTACATGGATGAAGATCAAAATAGTGATCTTACAGATGGCCAGCTCGGTCACAGTGTTGGCATTTCACGATCTGTTGTTGTTGTTGTTGTGGAAGAGGGGCAGAGTCTGGAACAGTTGAAGCAGAACTGTCATAAGGAGCAGGTGAACTGTCATGAATGAATCCATCACTCTGAAACTGAATGGGCTTGGCGTAGTCTGGAATATGAAAGGACAAGTCCTTGTCATATCCAAGACCGGCTCTGTGCTTGTTGTGGAAAAGCTGTTCCAAAGGTCTGATGATGGGCTTGGGAAGTGCAGACTGAACTTCTGCATCTGCATGTAACCTTGTTGCTTCGTTTGGTACTAAATCTGAATGAACTGTAACATTATTAACATGCTACTGATGGGTGGTTGTCTCAATGTTCTGAACAAGAGCAGGTTCAGAATGGTGTCTATTTTGATGTAGCTCTTCTTGTTGTAGCTGTGATTCAAGCTGCAAAAAATCAATCTTTTCCTGTGCATTTTGTAGACATGTCTGAATTTCTAAGAGAAAATCCTTGCTGATTTTGACTGTATTATTCATAGTAGAGAGTATTAGATTGTCCACTAACTCTAATATTGCACTAATTGGATCCATTTTTAATCCTCAAAAAAATAGTGAAACAATGAGGAAAATATGGACACCAATTGCTCTTTTATACTTCAAATCAATCAGCTTGCAATAGATTCAACACGCAAAGAAGGGTGATATCTGGAAAACAGACTCCTCATTCAAAAATGATTTTTTTTTTTTTTTTTTTCAATTCACCTGAGAATTTAATTTATAACAAATCTACAAGCAATTTAGGCCTCAAAAAAGATATTTTCCTGTACCAACCTTGAATCCAAGGGAACTTGTCCTGGCAACACTTCAATAAAAACCTCTGATATGAACAACATTTAAGAAAAATACACCAATTTGATCTTAGGGATCAAAGAAAGATTGACAATCATGCTCCACCAAGTAGGGAATGAAACCCTCGCACAATCATGCCTTTCCTTCTAAAAACCAAGTTTATTTTGTTGAAATGTATATGCCTGGAAATGCTGGAGTTGAAATTGATGCTGGCTTGATAGGGTACCAACAATGCTCAAGGAATATTCTTTAACCAATTGAGGTATGCCTTGAGGAAATTGATTATTTCAAGTATGCAATACAAGTTCAAATTTATGTCTCTACACAATGCTCTGCTACAGGTACCCAACCATTGTGATATGCACAAGGACAAGAGATACGCTTAGCCCCAATAATACGAAGGAATTCTGGCCTTCAATCAGATCAAGCTCTTGAAAAGATGAAATGCAACCTCCAAATGGATTCCCGAGTTTACCAGTGATGAATCACACTAAAAAAATGCACACAAATTCCGTTCTGAAGGTAGAACACACTCCAAACAAATAACTGAAATCTACTTATGAGATTAGGACAACAAACTATAGACAAGCTAGGTATTTGGTCTCTTTTGAAAATGAGTATGAGACATGTACACCAGGAATTCAATCCTTCTCCTACAAACAGAACTAGGAATGAATGTTTCAATCCCTCTATGATTTAATCAATTTTCTCCAGCTATAGAATTGAAACCCAAGGAGTAAATGTCTCCCACGCACAAGCAAACAAGGGTACAATGCCCAGCCAAGAACTATGACCTCCACAGATCCTTCAAATTCCATCGTAGGATTTATTTGATCTGTCTCTTCCTCTATCAATGCGCACAGGCTCATGCACCAGATCACCTTTTTGTATTCAAACACACCTCGGTCCTTAGCACTACATTCACATCAACTGAGTATTACACTTTAATTCTGTTGAATGCAACCAACCACATACTCTATCTCTAACCACATTGTTGGAGATCCATGGATATAGTTTGGCTTGCGCTGAGAAACTTGGATAGATGTTGTTTGCTTCAGGGATTATATGAGGTGTATACGGGAAATGGAGATTGAAGAGTATCGCTGCAGAGAACAAGGGACATCCGATACACTGGCCTCATTTGAAACGACAAAAAAGATCAAAATCATACCAGAATCCACTGAAATCAGTTCATATTTCGGTCAACTATTCACATATCAGAAAATTGAAAATATGGGTAGAGCGCATATATTCTCTCACTTTAATGCCTCTTAAATGCATGAATCTTGATAAACTCGAGATTTTGACCCTTCCAGAACTGATTTAAACCACTAACACAGAGCAAACAATTACGATGCCAAAAGATAACAAAAAGAATGCTTTTTAGAATGGAAGATGAGGATTCTAGAACTTCATACGAAAACTTAATTTACAGATTCTGGATCGATCTGCGTATCGAACAGTAGAATTTTCTCTTTTGTCAGTCCATGTATAAACAACGTTTCAAAAACCATGTGTCAAACATATTGGAATTCACAGCTCATCGGTTCATACAAATGCTATCCCACCAATACCCCGGTATATTCATATGGAGCCTGTCAAACAAATTTTCAAGCCAGCGTTTCATATATCGGATGCCTTTGATACACAAAACATGACTGCGGCTATGCTCAGCAGCTTGATGTGGCAGTGTACTAACGCCTAGGATGAACCGTGCTTTAAGTAGTGTTTCAAAAATCGAATGATATACCACGGTCTTTAACTCTCAATTTAACTAGAATTTTGGCCATACAAGCGTGCTCTACTTTTGTAACAATTTTATTTTTGTGAGGAAAAACTCAAATTCGAGACATCAAGAATGAACTACCACGGCTACCAGCTATTGGGATTGGGATTAGAGGCAGTTCAGGCAGCGTGCAAACTCATTATGTCAAACAATGTTTCAATGTCAAACTCCAGCGTTCTGAATATATCACCATATATCAAATAACGTTTTTAATACTGCATACCAGACAACGTTTCAAATGTATCGGATACCAGAGAACATTTTTTATTTATTTTTAATATCATCCCAAGCACAATAGATTTCAAAATAGTGTTACCAGGCTCATGGTGCTCCGATAAAGATTTACCAAAATAGACAGCGTTGTCAGGCAACATTTCAAACAGACAGCATTGTCAGACAGCGTTTCCTTCAGGCGTTTTTCCTTCAGGCGTTCAACAACTTTGCAGCGTTCAGGCAGAGATGTCAGATTATGAGACAGAGAGCAGAACAACGTCAGGCGGATAGAGGCAGAGCAACGCTCAAACGTTTCAATGTCAGGTCACGATGACAACGCAACAAAAGAGCAGGGTGCAGGTTTTATAAATGGTATATTCCAAACAGAGAAACAGATGTTCAATGCGGCAGAGGTCAGGTAACGCAGAACCATATATAGAGACCACAAAAACAAGTGGCTCAAATTGGAGCAGGACCATCAATCGCCTGCTCTGATACCATGTTAAACACACATGGTGAGCGAGAACAAATAGGAAAGATAAAGCATGCAATACAATTTTATTAACAATTTGATATACATTTACAGTACATGTGGTGACCGTTGGGATTCACATCCCAAGGTCTCTTGGAGTACTTAGTCTCTTTAGCTTCCACACTAACCCATTTAGGATTAGGTGTCCAACAGTTCCCTTTAGATTCAGTGCTAATCTAGCAGCAACTATAGGTTCTTTATTTGAACCCTTTATCTACAAGTAAGGAATCGAAAAATCTTATATATGATCCACTTCTATGAGAAGCTTATCATCTTGATAAATCATTGCAGTTGCTTCAACGTATGTGACAACCTGGTACTCAAGGCTTAGAAGTCCAACTACATTCCTCACACTCATGTCAAGGCCAAGTTTAAGTTGTACGATAAAATTTCCTTCTTTGATTGGCTCTCGTATTAACAATGAAAACTACCCCTCATATATTCTCACATGTATGTAATAATTTTCAGTAAGTTGCCCATTTCATCATAATTTAGACACACGTAGATAAATACTAGTAAAATGTTGAACCGTGTTGCTTATCTTTTCTTTGCCTAAAACCTTTATTATTTCCTGATATGAAACCTATTTGTTACTTTTTAAGACAAAAAGTGAGCTCTCAGAAGAATGTATAGGATCAAAATCATTGTGAATTTTAAGATGTGTATGTACAAGATGAGGCTCAATGTGTTGTTGAAACATTGGGAAAATTGTTGTCATGATCTCATTTTGGGCAATGGGACAAGAAACCTGTTGAAGATAATGGAGAATATCCTAGAATAGGTAAGGTTGGTTCATGTAACCTCATGATAGGAATTAGTTTCTATTTCTTAGGATGTTGTTCTAACTTCCCTAAAACCATGTTTTCTATTTAATGTGTAATGTGGATGAACAATGTAGAGCGTTTTGTAGAGCCAGACTCTCCTAGTTCAGACTCTCTTTCGTAGATATGACCAGTGGGTTTTATTTTCTTTAATACAAGCATTTCTATTTTTATCATGGTATCAGAGCGTCAAGGCTGAGGAACTTGTACGCTGGTTCATGGGTGGTTCTTTGAACCGAAATCATCGCAGTTGTGAGGAGGATAACTGCGATGATTCTGAAATCATTGCTAGTTCTAAGTGTACCTCTGTGACAAGTGCACTATAGCTCCTTCGCACAAATTTTATTCCTTTTGCATTGTAGGAAAGATGTGTACAACTGCGATGATTTCATAGAAAAGACATGTACATATGTGACGACCTTGGAAGCCAACAACAACGTTGTGGCTGCGAGGGGAAGCCAATAACAAGGCTGTGGATGCGAGGGGAAGCCAAGAATAAGGCTGTAGTTGTCAGATAAGCTATGTCTAGAAGCCAAGAACAAGGTTGTAGCTGACAATAGAAGGTTGTCTGGAGGGTGAGAAGAAAGCCATGGTAATCTGCGCGTGTGTTGTGAGATCAAACAACATTGAAGAATATTGATCTGTCCCTGTCATAGATCTAGGGTAAATTTAACATCGTTTACCTGTCGATTTCTTTTTTCTAAATCGCCAAGATGAATAACAATATATTTGAAGCATGCATGAATGAGCATAACAAGCTCGATGGTTCCAATTATGCAAACTGGAAGTTCAAGATGCAGACTCTACTAGAAGCACAAAGTGCTTGGATGATTGTGAATGGGGATGAGATGAAGCCCGCTGTTGGATCAACATCGATCCTAGAGTGGGACAAACAAGAAAGTAGAGCAAGGACAATGTTAAATATGTCAGTGAAATACTGCATTATACTACACATCAAAGAAGGTAAGTCAGCTCACGCGATCTGGGGAATTCTGAAGGAATTGTATGAAATCAGGTACTTAAATCATCTTCTGTTACTCAAGAGTAAGATCCTATCTGTGAAGATGGAGGAGAATGAAACAATTGCTTCATTCGTAGCAAGGATCAAGGATCTCAAAACCAAATTGTGAGACATTGGTCATACAGTTGACGATACAGATCTTGTAACCATTACAATGAATGGTGTCACTGATGACTATCAAATGTTCATCACTGGGATAAATGTCAGAGACAAGATCCCACACTTTGAAGAGCTGACAGGTATACTGATGCAGGAAGAAGAAATAATATCATCTCTGAAGCCCCAGAGTGTCGATCTTGCATTGATTGCGAAGAAGAACTTCTACAAAGGGAAAGGGAGTCCACAACAACAAAATAGAGAAAACTCATATAAAAGGCCAAATCTGACTCAAGGTATGCATACGAATAAAAACTACTCTAGAACTAAATGTTTTTATTGTGGAAAATTGGGTCATATTGCCAGGGATTGTAGTAAAAAGAAATATCATGAAGAACAGCAGAAGCCAAAAAGACATGCAGGTCATCTCGTTAGTGGTGATCAGGTGCAGAATTTAAGATTGTTCATGGCAAATCGTGATGAAAATGTTGATGCAAACATCTGGTATGTAGACTTAGGAGTGTCAACACATATGACAGGGAATAACCAGTGGATCGAGGATTTTAAAGAAATCAACGAAGGCGCACATATTTACCTAGGTGATGACAAAATCCATCAAATCAAAGGATGTGGGAAAGTTTCTGTTATTCTACCTAATGGTAATATCAAACAAATTTATAATGTTATGTACGTACCTAGTATAACAAAGAACCTGATTTTTGTATCTATGATTATAGATCAAGATTTGAAAGTTGAATTTTTAAAATCTAACTGCTACATTAAAGATTTTCTAGATGGCATGAAGACAATTGCTACGAGAATCCAAATAGGAGGATTGTACAAGTTGGATGTGAGACCTGCACCGGTTCGAGCATTGACAGCAACGACCCTGACTACATAAGAGCTTTGGCATTAGAGATTCGGCCACATCAACTACAATGATTTGTTGTTACTACAAAAGAAGGAAATGGTAAGAGATCTTCCTATGCTAAAGTAAGTATATAATGATTGTGATGCATGTACATTAGGAAAAATACACAAAGAAGAATTCCCTGTTCGAGTAGAAAGGAAACAAAGGGATATACTTGAATTAGTGTACGCAGACCTTTGTGGACCCATGTAGACAAAATCTTTAGGAGGTGCACTGTATTTTCTATTGTTTATTGATGATTGTACGAAGTTTTATTGGGTGTATCTATTAAGTAAGAAGAGTCATACATTCAAATACTTTAAGCAGTTTAAAAATATGATTGAAAGAAAAATAGCGAAACATATAAAAATCCTCCATTCTGATCAAGGGGGAGAATACAAGAAGCATAAGCTTATCAGATATTGTAAAGATCATGGAATTTTGCAGCAGTTCATAGTACCCCATAATCCACAGCCAAATGGAGTAACAAAAAGAAAAAACAGAACACTGGTGGAATGTGCTAGAAGTATGCTGAAAGGTAAGAATATTTTGAATGGTTTTTGGGTTGAAGTAGTGAATACTGCAGTTTATTTAAAAAATAGGAGTCCTACAAAAAGTCTTGAGTCTAAAACTCCTTTTGAAGCATTATATGGATATAAGCTTGCAGTAAAACACTTAAGAATATTTGGATCTAAAGCATTTTCCCACATACCAAAGGAATATAGAAGAAAATAGATTCAAAAGCCATCAGATGTACTTTTATAGGGAATTGTTTGTCATATAAACCATACAAATTATTTAATCCCTCTACTCACAAGATCTTTGTTAGTAGAGATGTTAAATTCCATGAGCAGGACCATGAAGAATCGAATGAGCACTATGAGGAATAGGACATTCCGTACTTTGTGGAAGAAGAAGAAGCAGAAAGTAATCAGGGTCAGTAGTAGACAAAGGCAGAGGATGAACAACAACACTAGCAACAACAACAACAACAACAACAGCAGCATCAGCTACGATAGCAACAAAAATAGCAACAACATTAGCAGCAACAGTAGTAACATCAACAAAAATAGCAGCAGGAAGAAATAAATGATGATCGAATAAGATTTGAAACCACCACCCCACCATTCAGAAGATCAAGTAGGAAAGCTCATATGCCTGCAAGATATAGGGAAAATGCTTTTATAACTAGTATGATGAATGTGGTTGAACCGTCTAGTTATAAAGAAGCAAATGAAAGTAGTGAATGGAAAACAACCATGGAACATGAATATGATTCAATAATAAGAAATAACACTTGGGAATTGGTTGAACTTCCTAGAGGAAAATAGACTATAGGTTGTAAATGGTTATATAAACCAAAAATTAATGCAGATGGAACTATAGAAAAACTGAAAGCTAGGTTGGTTGCAAAGGGGTACTCATAAAAAGAAGGGATAGACTATGAAGAAACATTCACCCCTGTAGCTAAATTGAATACTATCATAATGTTATTTGGTTTAGCTACTAAAAAACATTGGATGATGCACCAACTAGATGTAAAGTCTGCATTTTTGAATGGAGAACTAAAAGAAGAGGTTTATCTAGAGCAACCAGAAGGGCTTTTCCAGAAAGGAAAAGAACATTTAGTTTGTAAATTGAAGAAAGCACTTTATGGACTTAAACAAGCTCCCGGGTCATGGTATGAGAAGATTGATTCATTTTTTCTGCAAGTTGGCTATAATAGAAGTAAGAATGACCCTAATCTTTACACCATGAAATATGACCAAGGGTGCATACTGTTGATTTCATTATATGTAGATGATTTGACAATTATAGGTCATGCTACATATCTAATTGATGAAATCAAGCAACAGATGTCAAAGATGTTTGAGATGAAGCACCTTGGTGAACTCAAATATTGCTTAGTTCTTGAGATGTGGAGAGATTCAAAGTCAAATATTTATGTCCCAAGCAAAGTATGTCAAAGGCCTATTAGAAACGTTTAGGATGGATTAGTGTAAGCCTACACCAGTACCATTTTAGCAGAACATGAAATTGCAGTGTGAAGATGGCTCAAAAGCGGCAGATGCATCACTTTATAGACAGCTGGTTGGGAGTCTAATCTACCTAAACACCACTAGACCTGATTTGGCTTATGCAGTCAGTGTGCTAAGCCAGTTTATGTCTAAGCCACTTGAAAGCCATTGGAATGCAACAAAGAGTGTTTTGAGGTATCTACAAGGTACTGTAGATTATGGAATTATTTACACTGACTCTTTTGATGTTAGATTGGCAGGATATGCAGATTCATATTGGGTAGGAAATGTAGATGATCATAGATCTATAACAGGTTATGCATTCAGTCTTGGATCTGGGGCGATCACATGGAGCAGCAAGAAGCAAAACACAGTCACAAGCCATTTGTGCATCAACGTGTGAGGTGGTTTGGTTGCGGAGACTTCTCTAGGTTGTTGGGGAAGAACAGACAGTCGCAACAACAATCAGATGCAACAATCAGAGTTCAATCAAGCTGGCCAATAATCTAGTGTTTCACAAAAACACTAAACATATTAATACTCAATTTCACCTTTTCAGGGAGAAAGTGAAATCCAAAGAAATTCATTTGGAATATTGTAATACATGTGATAATGTTGCGGACATTTTCACTAAGCCTCTTGGAAAAGTTAAGTTTCAAATGCTTAGGGAGATGTTAAGCATACATGTGAACCCATTATCCATTAAGGGGGAGTGTTGAAGATAATGGAGAATATCCCATAATAGGTAGAGTTGGTTCATGTAACCTCAGGATAGGAATTAGTTTCTATTTCTTAGCTGTCCTAACTTCCCTAAAACCATGTTTTCTATTTAATGTGTAATGCGCATGAATAATGTAGAGCATTCTGCAAAGCCAGACTCTCCTAGTTCAGATTCTCTTTCGTGGAGATGACCAGTGGGTTTTATTTTCTTTAATACAAACATTGCCATTTTTTTCAAAACCCTGTCCATATCTCTTTGCACTCTTGCAACAAGATGTGAATGAACTCCACCTATAACGGCTATCCAGATGTCAAGAGAAGCTCAAATTTCTGGGTGAAAAGCATATACACCTTCAAACATAACCACACAATAGTCTTCATGAACTTCAAGATTCTTGAAGCCATTGTGAATACATTTCTCAAAATCAAACAAAGGGATCCTTGTGGTCTGTCGAGCTCTTATGTCTTCAATATTCTTCAAAAGAAGAGATAAATCAAGCGAGCTAAAATCATCAGACTTGAAATCCTTCACTTGACCTATTTTATAATAGATTTCCAACCGAATGACATCACAACTATCAATGTTTTCCATCGTATGAGCCAAACTCATTCTACCAGAACCACTTAGCCCTCCAATGTCAACAATAAGTGGAAGACCCTTGGCATCTAGTAGAGTCTAAATAACCTGCACAACATGCAGTAGACCCCTCTCTTCATCAAATGAATTAGGCATAGGTACCAATAGGATAACATCCCTGAAAAGGTATTTTTGGAATTCTCTATTGGCTCTAAAGTGTTGACTACATGCAATGATGAAACCACAACAATGTGCAATAGACATCCTATTTCCAATTTGTGGAATGAAAAGATACACAAGTCAAAATAGATTTGCAGATTGAAAAATAACAACTAAATTTAAACGCTGACCAACATTGATGCCAATCCCACGCCCTATTTCAAAGCTCGTCATTACTTGCCCCATCCATTCCCTACTCCAATGTTGGTGACTTCGCTTTTAATATTCCAAGTTAAAAACCGAAACAATGAATTTTTGAAGCCCTTTAAATGTTGCTTTTTAGCTTTTCTAACTTTAGAGATGTTTTGAGGACTCTCTATCTAAACCATAGTTACCAAATTCAATCGTACTGATTTATAAAAAAAAAAAATTAAAATAAAAAAAATTGGTCCCTTAGATTATTTTCGTCGAATAATATGTTTATTCAAATTCGATACACGATAATATGTGAAGAATAATACAGATTTCAATAAAATTTAAGAGCGTATATTAAGCGACAAGTTTTCGCTGGAAGTCTATATATACTAACCTATGGCTTAAGATGTACAACAAAATTTATATAATATTCTACTGCTTATGATATATACTAAAAACTATAGAATAGGTTAACGAGATAACTAACGTAGGATTGATATATG
>APFE031744437.1:64480-90132 GCA_000404065.3 Pinus taeda | reverse complement strand
AAATTGATATATTTAAATATTTATACAATCTATACTTCCAAAATTTTTCCGTATTGAATTTTAAGCAATCGTTTTTTGTTTTGTTTTGTTTATTTATTTATTTTCGTATCGAATCAAATTCGAACTCGAACTCGAATTCGAATTGGGTAACTATGGTATGAACAAATCCACTTTGAAATTGGAAGTAGTTTCGAACTCATAAATGTACAAATGAAATGAATAAATAAATAAGTATTCTCTTCCATTTACAAAGAGAAACTGCCAATTGTCTATAATCATTTATGAGAAGTTTTACCCTTCCAAAAGTAAGATGCAATAACATTTGTTTTCCAACAACATTTTAACTTGATACCAATGAACTATAATAAATCATTCATTTATGAGTCTTATGATATTTAGCCCATATTCTTGGCTCAATTCCACTGCACTCTCAAATCGAAATTGGAAAGCTTGAATTTGGGGTCTTCAAGTCCGTATAATTATAGAGAATGAAGTCTTTAACAGAGGCAGAGATACTCAATGGCGATATTTGACAAAGATGGCTTCATTGCAATATTCTCCATTGCAAATGTAAGAAAACAATATAAAAAAAACATGACAGAAGAATTCTACACTGTCTGAAAATGATAATACTATACAGTTGACAAGAGACAACTAACAGACTAAATGATAAATTGTTTGATATTTCTATGTTTGAGAAAGAAATATGTGTTTGAGAATTAGTGAAATCTCTTCTTCATATTTAAAATACCATTTGAAATTGAATTAATAGTCATTTGGTGAATACACAAGAATGGTTCCAAATTTCATTCTAGATTAGTATTTTGAAGGCCACCAAGAATGACCTAATATTTGAGAATATTAAACCAGTTCATTAATTAAAAATTTGTAGGTTATAGAAGAGATCAAACATGAGAGGATTTAATATATCCTTGGGGATCTGCTCAGTATTAGTTGTTAGAAAATTATATATTACATAGAAATGGAACACAAAATATTGTAGAAACATAAACACAGAAAAAACATAAAATAAGAGAGACACATATATATGTGGTTCACCCAATTTGGGTTATGTCCACGGAGAAACATCCAGTCCTTCCTTTATATTATCCAACAAAATGAAGAGATACAACCTACAACAAATCCGTTGTAATTTCCTCTTTGCTCTCACATAATCTCCTCTCTCTTTCTCGCTCTGAATACACATATACATAGATACTATAAAATTCCCTCATATATAGTGAGGGGTTTCATTCTAGGGAAAAAACCCATAAATTAAACATAACTGCTACCATCAAATCATCTGCGTAATGAACGACTCAGATTGACTATGAAATTACAATATTAAGGCAATTTTACATCTATTTTTAGGTTCGGGGGCCCTGCCCCCTAACCTGTGCTAGCGGGGGGCTCATAAAAGTCATCGTTGTCTCCCCCCCCCTCGACGCCACTAGCGGAGATCAAAAGGGTGGTGTTTCCACCCCATTATGAACCGTGGTCCAACGCAACAATACCGTGAATAAAGAAGATAATTAGGCTCCACACCCAACAATCTATCACTTGGATATTGATTATAGCAAATCCATCGCTACATCATTTGTTGGGCAATGACTGCACTTTGGACCTATTTGTTTATCATCTTCATCATCATACTTGAATACTAATTGAAACTGAGTAGAATATCAGTTTCTCCCTAATTACAGCTTTTGTTAACATATCTGCAGGATTCTGGCTAGTGTGTATCTTTTACAGCTTCAACTGTCCATCTTCCAACATTGACTGTATGAAATGGTACTTGAGTTGTATATGTTTTGTCTTGGAATGAAATATTGGGTTATTTGCAATATGAATGACACTCTGGATATCACTCTATAACCTGCCCAACTCTTGGTTCTTCCCTAATTCATCCATAAAACTTTGGAACCAAATCATTTCTTTACTAGCATTTGTAGCAATAACACACTCTTCTTCCATCATTGAGAGTGCAACAACACTGCAATTTTGAAACCCAACTGATAGTTGGTCCACCTACAGTAAATACATACCCTGTGGTGCTCCTCCTGTTATTTCTATCACCTTCCATGTCTGCATCAATATATCCATGTCGAGCAATGTTTGAACCACCAAGGCATAATGCTTGATTTGCGGTACCTCACAAATACCTGAGAATTCACTTCACTACCATCCAATGTTATTTTCCTGGATTTTCATGTACCTCCTTACAACTCCCACTACATGTGCAATATGAGGCCTTGTGCATACTATTGCATACATTAAGCTCCCAACTATTGATGCATATGGAACTTTAAACATATAAGCCATCTCTTCCCGAGTCTTGGGACACATCTCCTTACATAGTTTTAAATGGCCAGCCAAAGTTGTAGTAGCTCATTTTGCATTTTGCATATTAAATATTTTCAACACCTTTTCTATGTACTCACTTTGAGACTATGTTAATTTGTGATTTTTCCTATCTCTAGTTATTCTCATACCAAGGATTTTTTTGCAGCACCTAAATCCTTCATTGCAAATGAATCTGGAAATTTTCTTTTGAGCACATTTATTTCCTACATGTTAGACCCTACAACAAGCATGTCATATACATACAATAAAAATATAATTAGCTACCATCATTTTGTCTTTTGAGATAAACACAATGATCAGAGTGACATCTAGTATAACCTTATTTAGACATAAACTTGTCAAATGTTAGATACCACTACCTTGGAGCCTATTTTAAGCCATACAAGCTCTTCTTCAACCTACACACTAGTTTCTCCTTCCCTTTGACCTCATACCCTTGTGGCTACTGCATATACATCTCTTCCTCCAAATCCCCATGGAGAAATTTCGTGTTTACATCTAACTTCTCAAGATGCAAATATTCTACTACTACTAAACTTAAAATAGTTCTAATTGAAGTGATTTTAACAATAGGAGAAAATATCTCATCAAAGTCTATACCTTTTTTCTGTGTAAACCCCTTCACCACAAGTCTATCTTTATACCTTTTTCTACATCCATCTTCTTACTTCAACCTGTAAACCCATATATTCTGAAATGTTGTTTTACCTGTAGGAAACTTGACTAAGTCCCGAGTCTGGTTGTGTACCAAGGATTCCATCTCTTATTTCATGGCTAGCTCCCACTTCTTCCTAGTTTCTACCTGCACTTCTTCTTCATAACATTTTGGTTCACCAGAATAAGTTAGAAATACATAATATAATTAAGGAGAGTACCATTTAGGGGGTCTACTTATCCTAGTAGATATTCTAACGCCATTTCAGGTGTTTGAGGCACCTCTTGTTTTTTTTCTTTTGGTTGTTGATCATTATGATTTTCAGGCACGTTTACTTTTCCTGTGATGTCATAAAACACTGTGTATTCTATGTTTTCTTTTTCTTGTTTCTTTTCCTGCATCTGATCCTTATATAAAACCTTTTCATTGAATATGACATATCTTCTCCTAATGATTTTTTGATTTTCATAATCATATAAGCGATAACCAAAATCATTAACACCATATCCAATAAAAGTAAATTTCTTTCGTTTTGCCTCAAGCTTTGTTCTATTTTTCTTTATTAATGTGGACAAAGGCTTCACAACCAAAAGTCTTTAAAAATGAGTAGTTTACCTTTTTACTTGTCCATGCTTCCTCCAGAATACCTCCTTCCAGAAACTTGAAGACGCTCTTTTTATTAGATAAACAATAGTATCTACAACATCTACCCCAAATTATAAAGGTAATCATGCATGTAATCTCATGCACTTTGCATGCTCCATGAGTGTCATGTTCATCATTTCTGACGCACCATTTTCTTGTGGTGTTCGTGGAACTGTCTTCTCTCTGCGAATTCCATACTCTCAACGATAATTATCAAACTCTTTGCTGTAATATTCACCTCCATTTTTTGATCTGACACACTTCAACCTTTTTCCCGTCTCATTCTCAACCAAATATTTCCATTTCTTGAAAGTATCAAATATATTAGATTTATTTTGAATACAATAAATGCAAGTTTTTCTGGTTGCATCATCAATAAAAGTAACATAACATTGAGAGCCACTGAAAGATGATACCTTAGAAAGTCCCCATACATCTGTATGCACAAGCTCTAATTTTTCGTTCCTTTTTTCTTTCCCAACTCTGAGAAATCTGGCTCTCTTTTGTTTTCCATAAACACAATTCTCACAGAATTCCAAATCAACATGCTTCAAACTTGGCAACAAATTTCTTGAGTGAATAATCTACATCCCCTTCTCACTCATGTGCCTGAACCTATTGTTAGTTTCAGTCTTTGAAACCTTCCTCCAGTGATCAAACATGCCCTTACAAAGTGATTTCAAGGTGTCAAGGTCAAATTTTGTCATTTTAGTGAATCTTCAAGCAAAATTTGGTCACTAGGTATTAGGTCTAGGGTTTGTTTTCAATCCTTTCAAAGTTGTCCAAATGTTGGTCCATGTCACCATCCAGCTGAGTGTACCATCACTCAGAGGGTTGTCATCATCATGTCAGGTTCCAATGGGTCATTTTACACCTTGTTCATGCTTTAGTTGTGCCTAGGTAAGGTTCATTTCTCTCTCCTAGGGTTTTGAAGGTAATTTCTCTTGGATGGTCAAATAATCAACAAAACTTGTATACTGATGTTCATACACCTTCCCCTATCCTTAATGTACCTTATTAAGCACTTCCAATCACTGATATCCCTCAAATTCCTCATTTTCGCAAAAACCCTAGTTTCTTGCTACAATTTGACAATTTTCTAGGCTAGGCCTGTGTTTTGCCCTTTTTGACCCCTTCCCCTCACTCAATCTTTTGAATTCCAATTTCTCCTACTTCCTAAAATCCCTCCCTACTTCCCAAAATTTTCTCAAGAATTTAGAAGCCCCTTATCCCCTTCATTTCACTTTATTTCGACAAATCCCCTGTTCCACACATCGGGATAAGTTTTACTCCAATGATGTTTCTCAGCAAGGAAAGATGAATTTAGGAAACTGGAGAGAGGTTGTTGTCCACTATAGGCCAAGGAAGAAAATTCTTCTTCACGTTTTACACAGGTGTCATGTTTTTAGCGAAATGTCAAAAATACAATTGTCTTAGGAGAATTGATGCACCTCTGAAGTGACCTTGGGAAACTCAAGATTTCTCCTAGCATGGTTGGCCAAATGAATTTCTTGTTGACTCAAATGATAATGAGACAAAAATATCTTTACAATGAGCTATCATGAGCCTCAATTTGGGGTTGAGGAAGACCTTCAAAATTTGACTGCAACAGCACTATGCCTTTAGGCAGTCTCATTTTCCACATTTTGACCAGTCTTGGGAGATTTGACTTTTGGCAAGGAAAATGAACTGAAAATTACCAAATTCAAGTTTTTGTGGAAAGTAGAATCAATAAGATTTCCAACGAGCTATCCCATGCCCAATTTGGACACTGGGAAGGCCTCCAAAAGTGTCGTGTAAAAAGCCCTATGCACCTATCAGCTAGCGCGGCACACCTGGTGCAGGTTTTACACTGCAATTTGAACGGGCGTGGCACACCTGTTGAGCACGGCGCACCTAGGAAGTGGCATGACACACCTACCTGCTTAGCCCAAATTTCACTCAAATCATTTTTCTAAGCTCCAAATTTGTGCAATCTTCATTCAACAAGTAAGTGAAGCATTCCATAGTGCCATTGCAAAAGTTTTGATCATCATTCATGGTGTGTAAATAGGTGAAAAGGAAAACCCTAGCTTGTTGCACAGTCACATTCAAAAAACTGTCTAGGGTTTCAAATTTGTCATTGTTTTTGTTTGCTCCCCTTGCATCAGTTACATTCCCCTTCACTACATTTCACTCATCTCATTTCCCCCTTCCCTCTTTAATTCACATTTATCTATTCACCTACCCCCAAAACTAAAAACCCTAATACCTGTCACACCAGGCAGTAACTCCTTAACCAAAAATTGATTTGTATGTTTATTCCTTTAGGGTGGCCTTATTATATACATGAGGGAGAGATTGTTCAGTTCATCTCCTGATGACTGTTCACTTTACTTATTTATTTATTTACATTATGTTCACCTAATCCTCATGATTAGGTGTTAACATTCCCCCCTTAATCTGAAGGGATTTTGGTGAGTCCAAGCATCATTCTGAATCGTTCAAGCTTTTCTCCTCCAAGCACTTTGGTGAATATGTATGCAATTTTCTCATTAGTGGAACAACGACAGAGATGGATTATTTTAGCCTCAACATGATGTCGAATCAGATGATATTTAGTATTGATGTGCTTCGTTCGATCATGGAACTTTGGGTTCTTGGCCAAATTTATTGCAGAGGTATTGTCAATCATGAGTGGAGTTGATTTACTTGCTTTACCTGCAAATCTTCAAGAATTTTCCTGAGCCACACAATTTCTCTTGTTGTTTTAGCTGCTGCCACATATTCTGCTTCTGTTGTGGAATCTACTGGAACTGATTGTTTGCATGATCTCTAGGAGACAGCTCCTGATCCAAGACTCATAGCATATCTTGAAGTAGATACCCCAGTTTCTTTGTCTCCATCGAAGTCTGAATCAGAGTATCCAATCAAGCTAAATTCATCCACCTGTGTATGCTTGATTCCAAAGTCTTGAGTTCCCTTCAAGTACCTTAGAACTCTTTTTGCAGCAAACCAATGCCCCTCACAAAGGTTTTGCATAAACCTAGAGAGGATTCCAACAACAAACGAAATGTCTCGTTTGGTAGTAGTTAGGTGTTGAGACTTCCTACAAGCTGTATATACTATGTTGCATCCTCAAATTCGTTTCCTTCAATGGATGTGAGCTTTAAGTTTTGTTCCATTGGAGTAGTAAGAGGATTGGATTCTGTCATGCCAAACCTATGCAACAGATCTCCAATGTATTTCTTTTGAGAAAGAAATATGGACTTTGGATGTTGGGTTACATCAATGCCAAGATAGTAATGAACATAGCCCAAGTCAGTCATTTCAAAACCTTTCCCCAATTCCTTATTTATGGATGCAATGTAGCTTTCATTGTTCCCTGTCATTAAAATATCATCTACATATACCAGAAGATATACAACTGTTTTGCCAACTTTCTTGACAAATAAAGTTGCATCATCAAGATCATAATGTTTGAAATTGAGTTTCAGGAGATGCTCAGTTAGTTTTTCATACCAGGCTCGCGGTGCTTGTTTGAATCCATACAAGGACTTCACAGGTTTGCATACTATATGTTCATGTCCTTTCACAACAAATCCTTCAGGTTGAGACATAAAAAAATTCTCTTTTAGATCTCCATTTAAGAAAGAATTTTTTACATCCATTTGATGGACTTTCCAATCGTTCTGAGCTACTAGTGCAAAGAGTGTCCGGATGGTATCCCATTTTGTTGTGGGGGCAAAATTCTCCTCATAATCGACCCCTTCCTTCTGTGCAAAACCTTTTGCCACAAGCCTAGCTTTGTGCTTTTCAAGTGAGCCATCAGCTTTATACTTGTTCTTGTAGACCCACTTGCAGCCAATTGGTTTGGTTCCTAATGGAGGTTCAACCAACTTCCAAGTGTCGTTCTTTATGAGGGCATCATACTCCTTTTTCATTACTGATTTCCATTCATCAAGAGAAGCAACTTCTTTGAAGGAAGTTGGTTCAAAATTTGTAGACAAGTTCAATTCACAAACATAAGAAACATCCATATCAACAGGTGAATTACAGTCATCCACATCACCTACATTTTTTCCGTTTGAATTTCTAGTTCCTGCCTTTCCAACCTCATTAGGATGGACACTTTCAAGTGTCTTTGTTAGCCACTTTGGGGGACCTTTTTCAGATGGTCCAGGCTGCTCTGTTTATTGAGTTGGGACTGAATCAAGATTGAGTCTCCCAATTCTATTAATCACATCACTTAAATCATCATCCATTGTTGGAGTTTCATGCGGGGGAGAGTGTTCTTCAGAAGAAGATTCCACATGCTGATCTAGTATAGGAATTCACCCCTTTAAGATGTGGAATTGGATTATCAAATTCTTGAAATGATTTTGCTTTTACGAATCTATCCAAGTGATCAAGTTGCTGCTCAACAACATTGTCAGTTTTGGATGATTCAAGAAAACTTACATCTCTAAATAAAACCAACTTCTTATTTACTTCATCATAGAGATGGTATGCTTTGGAGGTGTTTGAATTATCTAGAAAGATACACTTACGACTTCTAGCACCAAGTTTTCTTCTATGTACCTTTGGTATCAAGGCATAACAGGTGGAACCAAAGACCCTGAGATGCTTTACTGAAGGAACATGTCCATAACACATTTCATAAGGAGTCTTGTTTCTAATATCATTAGATGGAAATCTATTCTTTATATATGCAACACATAGAACAACATCAACCCAAAACATTATCTTTACATTTTTGAAGAAGAGCATAGATTGTACCATATTTAAGATTGTCCTATTCATTCTTTTAGCTACACCATTATGTTGGGGATTATAAGGCACAATTGTTTGATGTTTGATCCCATGTTGTCGTAGATAGTTTTCAAATTCATTTGATGTGTATTCTTTCCCATTATCAGTGCGAATAGACCCAATATGAGATTGCGCATAATTTTCAATCCATTTATGGAAATTCTTGAATGTTTGAAAAGCATCAGATTTGTTCTTTAATAATTAAACCCAACACATTCTGCTGTAGTCATCAATAAATGTCATGATATATTTATCTCCATTTGCAGAAGGAATAGGCATTGGACCACATAAATCTGAATGAATGAGTTCAAGTTTTCTATGTGCTCTTGAATGTGAATCATGAAAAGACTGTTTGTTATGCTTTCCTAGAATGAAAGCATCACATTGCTTAAGTTTCCTAGGAAATGCAGGCAAACCAACCACACCATTTTTCTTCAACAAGCGGAGACTGTCATAGTCAAATGTCCAAATCTAGCATAAAATAATAAACTTGATGGAAATGTACCTTCTTCATGATGAGAATTGTATGAGAAATGTTGTGCATGAGCAGATGTTCCTTGCAGCTTGAGAAGCCTTTCTTCGTCTATTCCCCTCATGACAAGTTAGTGGTCAGATGCTTTTCTTACCTCAAGCTTTCCATCAAACATATGAATTAAGTGACCTTGCTGGCGGATGTGGACCAGGGACAAAAAGTTTCTCTTGAGCTGTGGGAGATATAGAACATGATGCAAAAGAAAGTCTGGAAGACCAGGAAGTTTAAGCCTTATTGTGCCAAGCCTTTATGGCTTGATTTTTGATTTTTTTGCAAAGTATACTACTCCATCAACATTGTCAGTAAATTCTTCAAAAGAAACTTTTCTATGAGTCATGTGGTAGGTTGCTCCTGAATCAAGCAACCAATCATTTTTCCAAGAAGCAAGTGAAGCATTAAATAAATATTCATTTACTCCAATGTTACATTGTGCCACAACATAGTGAGTAGATTTAGGTGCTTTACCTTTGTCTGTATCATCAGTTTTACCTTTCTGTTAGTTTCTTTTTTGTTCAATTTTGTCCCATGGTAGCTTGCATGTAGTGGCATCATGTGATCCATTTCTTTTGCAGCGTATGTAGTGCAGATCTGCCTTTTCTCCTTGAGAATGTCTGCCCCCCCACCTCTGAAATATCTCCCTCTTCCTCTTCGACCACCTCTTCCTCTTGAAGAATCTTGAGCAGGATGCTTTTCTTTATGAGCAAGGCACACAACCTCTTCAAAATATTCAGGGGTTGTCTTCTTTCCAAAAGCTTTCTCTCTTTCAGCAACCTTTTTCACAAGAGAGTCAAAGGTGATATCTTTGAGATTTCCATTTTCTTGCAATGACTCAGGATAATTGGAGTAAGTAGGATAAAGTGGCTTAAGAAAAAAAATAAGAGGAATATCCAATTCAACCTTAGTGGATTTGATATCATGCATTATAGACTTGACTTCAGATGCAAGAGCAAGAGGATCATTATTTTATAGTTCAAGAGTGAAGAGTTTAATCATGAATTGAACAACTTCAAGTGTAGAATGTGAGTTATAGAGTTATTTTATCTTTTGTAAGGCTTAAAAGGAAGTTGAATATGACAAAATATGGCAAATCACCTCTTCATTTATAGATGCTATGATTAATGCATAAGTTTTGCTATTCTTGTTTTCCCAAATGACGAGGTCTTTGTCTGAGGTAAGCTGTACTGGTTCATTGTCTCCGTCTCTGACACACATTCCTTTCCACAACTCATTGAAAATGAGGGTGTGTTTTGTCATCCGGGACCATTCAGGATAGTTCTCCTTGCCAGTGAGAACTATTCCTACCATGGATATGGTTGAATGCATTTTGTAACAACAATTACTTCTGCTAATAGAAAAATACTTCTGCCAATATACTGTAAAATTTTACTTATGGTGGTAATTTTTTTTTTTTTGATAGCAAAATAGTTGCAATATTTATCAGAATTTCAAGAAGCACAATACTACAGAAGGAATTGCTCCGAGATCTTTACAAAATTATTCAATTAGAACAAACCATAGGCCCTAATTTTCAAAGCCAGTGCAACAGTGTAGCATATTATTAGAAGTTTATACAAATTCTCAACTAAAATAAAGCGAAACACCATGGCACATAAATATATAGACTATTTTTTTTTTGCACCAATTCCCTAGATTTTCACACCTGACCTCCTCCCATGCCACAAAAATTTAAAAAAATGCACTCACATCATAGAGTCGTCCACACTTGTCGTAAACGCTTAGATGAGAACTTGAATTATTTTATATGGAAAAAAGCAATAGTTCAATGTAGCATTATTCAAACAGTTCAATGGCTCACCGCACCAACATTATTCAATAATGTTGCCGAGTGGGATGATGCCCGCGATGTTGTTGGAAGTGCTTGAACTGTTGCCTCCTTTTCTATTGAGGATGAGGTGATGAGCCTCTACAATGATGGTCGATCCGCTATAAAATTCCCACAGTCTTTTTGACGTCCCGTATCAGGAACCAATGCTCCCAACCTTCCGAAAACTTATGCCTCTGTTGTCGTTGCTAGATCCAAAAAAGAAAGTGGACTAGAGTCCAGCGGAGTTCGTTGTGCTCCTGTGCGCATGGCATCTACACCTATGAAATCAACACATGATGTTCAGTTCAGAGGTGATCCGTCTTCTTTGAATGATTCCAAAGGAAAAAATAGTACTAAGCGCAACACCTTAAATACTTTGGACCCTCCTGAAAGGAGAGGAGTAACCAAACCAGAACCCAATAGTGGTCAGGTTTGTTTGAAGAAACTCGTAACAATTGAATCAGGAAAGAATGCTTTGGTTCCTCTAAATAGGCTGAGTGGTCTAAGGCACCAGACTCAAGATAGTAAAAAATTACCACTAAATTTCTAGCAATACTAGCTAGACCACCAAGAATAACCGTTAGAGGGTGGACAGGGTGGACTGGTCTATGCGTAGCGTTTAGAAAGTGGTAGTGACTGTGGATGGGATAGAAGGACAAAGAGCCGAGCAATGGACAGACTACATGAGACTAGCAGAAGGGAGTTACAAGACTATGCCAAAAATGGAGCTGGCTCTAATACCACTTGTTTGGATCATGATTGTCGTTAGACCAAAACCTACAAGTTTTAGCCAATGATCGCATCGCTAAGGATAAGGATCCATGAGAGGCAGTTAGTCCATGTCACGAAACACATGGGGATCGTTGGTTTATCCAATGCCCAACAATCTCCCCCCCAACATGAGCCAACTGTGTATCGAACTCATGACCTACACTCTGATACCATGTTAGACCAGGCAGTAACTCCTCAACCAAAAATTGATTCGTATGTTTATTCCTTCAGGGTGGCCTTATTATATACATGAGGGAGAGACTGTTCAGTTCATCTCCCGATGACTGTTCACATTACTTATTTATTTATTTATGTTATGTTCACCCAATCCTGATGATTAGGTGTCAACACTACCTAATCCCACTACCACAAATCCTAATTGGCATCTCTAAACCCTAATACTTAATTTCTACTATCCCCAAACCCTACAAGCCCTACTCACATCACCAAACCCTACAAACTTATCCTACTCACTCCCTAAACCCTACTCACATCCCTAAACCCTTTTGATACATACATTTCCACACTCCCTTCCCCATACACTTTGCCCATTCCATTCCTCCATCCTATTCCATACTATTATCCACAAACCATTCATATTTAATCACATTTTTCAAAACCAACAGAAAACAATGGAAAGAGACAGTGAATATGAAAATGATAAGTAGCAAAGCAAAGGCAAAGAGAAGATGTACGAGGATGATATAGATGACAAAAAAGAAAGAAAACAAACATTTGGAGGATAAGCAAAGCCTAATGGAGTTAGAAATGTTGAAACTGAAGAAGGAAAATGACGAAGAGGACCATGTCACTTTGACTTCCATTGAACAAGAGATAGAGAATGACAAGGAGTCTTGGTTGGAGAAGATGAACATGCACTTGGAGAGGGTGCTAGACAAGGCTAACAAGGAGAAGGACATGTTGCGGCACATGGCTTTTCATTATTTGGTAAGAAACATAGTTTTCAAAGTGAGAATAAGGACTTTGAAGGTTAAGCTGAGGAAAGCTTTGAGGAGGAAGAAAGAGCAATATAAGCTCAAGATCTTGGCTAACGCTTCCTTGGCCCAACATAGTACTTGATGGAGGTCACTCAGCCCAAATTTCAAGAAATTTGGCACACGTTTTGTCAATTCTGAATTTTTGGAGAAAAACACAGATTTTTTTTCCTAGTGCACTGCGCCACCTGGCGCGCGCTTTTTCTAGGGGCCTCCTTTGGAGGAAAACTCAACATTGTTGGATTCCCCAAGAAAAAATATGAATTCCCACAAATTCCCAAGAAATTTTGTCAAGTTTTTAGCTTCCAAAAGGGTCAAAAACACCTCAAAAATGCCCTTTCTGCCCCTTTTTGGCCACACAGGAAGCAGTGTTGGGAGAACTCACTTTTGGAAGGGACAATGGACACCAAATTCATAAATTCCACCTATTATGGAAAGTAGAAATATAGAAATTTCCAAAAAGCCCATTTAGAGAAAATTTGGTGTATGGGAAGGCATCCAAAATCAGCTGCAAAAAGGTGTGACGCACAGGGATAGAGGCGCGGCACACAGGATGGAAAATTGACTTTTTTGCCCAAAAAGCTCTGTTTTTGACTATTTTTTCTCAGTTTGACTTTTCTCTCTCTCATAGTCAAACTCATGATGTAATTTGATGTAAATTGATGGATTTTGATGTAAATATGCTAAAATTTCACTCATGGAGGTAGATACATCATAAAAAGGTAGTTTGAAACTAAATGAATCAGTTTCCTAGGTTTTAGAGGCAAGCTGTTCCACTGCCTACTTTTCAGTTCTTAGTTTAGACCTTGTTGAAAAAGCTCCTAAACTCATGAATTCGACCCCTAAATCCTAGGATGAGTTTTTTGTTTCCTATATCTAGTAGTGTTTCAGTCATTGGTAAAGGTTGGACTCTTGTCAATGCTTTGAGCATTATTGTGCATTCATCTCTACAGTTTAGCAAAGGAATAGACCAGGGTTTCCAGCATTTTGTGGGATTTTTGTGGCAAGTTGATTTGATATTGTTTTTCCTTCTGTAATTCAAGTTTACATGTGTTTATGTGCCATCATCTCTCTCTTTTCAGCTGAACTAAATGAATCAAGGATAAAGGTAGAAATCATTGATGTTGCAGTGCTCTACCTAGGGTTTGTTTAGTTTTTCATATTTTCAACTGTTTGAAGAGGATTCCTGAGACTCTCATGCCCTAGCCAACTCCTTATCAATATTAAGACTCTCCATATCACTTAATTCATAGTACTAAACCATTTTCCAACCTTGCCCCACAGAAACCTCTGCAAGACTGACTCCATTCCCCGGACCCAAATATGCCTTCCACATTTGAGCCAAGAAACCAACATTAAATTCAATTAAAATCCTATAAGCATATACCTAGCCTAAAATTAATCTTTATATCAGTCATCCCAAGCCTTAATTTCCATATTTTATTTGAGATTGACAAGGAGAGATCCCTCTCCTGACCTGTTAGGGCTAGTTGCCAAGTTAAGCATGGCTTGATGTTATCCTAGACCTGCCTTTCTCAGCTTGAGGTAGATTTAGGACCATAAAACCTATGATGCCATAATGTTGTATCTGATCCTATAGATTTTAAAGAATTAACAAAATTAGAAATACCATTGCATAAATAAAATGTACCAACCTTTTCTCCTTTTTTTATTACCAAGGCACCTTTAGTGACCTTCTAGGTTTTGTCTATAAAAGTAGTTACACAATATTCACCTCCTAATTTACCTGTTAAAATTAGATTTGTCTTCGTATCTAGAACATGCCTTACCTCCTTCAATAGCCATTGGTTTCCATTTTTTTATTTGATGGAAACTTTACCCATTCCAATTATTTTATAGGGTTTATCATCACCCAAATTAGCCTATCCAAAATATCCTTGAACATAATCATGAAAATGTTTCCTATCAGGTGTGCCACGGAATGAGGCCCCTAAATATACCACCCAGGTATCAATAATACTTTTTAATGAAAGAATCAAAGCATCTTGAAACCCATCACCTATCACGTTCGTTTCATGATTGCTTTCTTGCTATGCATCTCCTTTTCCCTTCCAAGACTTATAGTCTTTCTTCAGGTGTCCTTTCTTCCCACATTTCTAGCACATTATCCCCAATCTGGACTTGGATCTTCCTTTCCTTGAATTAGTGTGATATCCTTGGATCTTTCCTCTTTCCATTTTTCTTCCCCTAGAATCTGCAGCCAAAGAATTACTTGATGTCTCACCGTTTTTTGTCGCATTTCCTCGCTAAGAATTGCACCAACAACATCATCAAATTTTAAAGTAATATATCTATATTTAGAGTTACTAATGACCATAACTAAACCATTCCAACTTTTTGGAAATTAGCATAAAAATAACAGAGCCATAACTTCATCATCAAAATTTACCCCCACAGAACATAATTGACGAGTAACCATATTAAATTCATCTAAATGATCAGCAATATATTCACCTTCTAACATATTCATATTAAATAAACACTTCATAAGAAATACCTTATTTGAGTCTGAGGGTTCTTCATATAGTTTGGCCAATGCCAACATTAAACATTTTGTTTTCATTTCCTTTGAAATATTAAAGGCTACCGACACTACTAGGAACAACCGTATTGTCCCAAGTGCCTCTCTATCGAGAATATCCCATTATGTGTCAGTCATATTCGCCGATTTCTTTGTCTTTCCATCTGCATCTTCCACAGCTGGTATTTTTTGCCATTAAATTTTTCAACCCTACACCTACCATCTTCTGCAATTTCTCCAACTCGAACCAAGAACTCTTCTTTCCTGCAAGTTTATTAGCCAAATAGAACTTCAACTCTGATACCAGTTGTTAAAAAATTATATATTATAGAGAAATAGAACACATAATATATTGCAAAAACATACACACAGAAAATGCATAAAACAAGAGAGACACAACTATACGTGGTTCACCCAATTTGGGCTACATCCACAAAGAAACAACTAGTACTTCCATTATATTATCCAGCAAAATGAAGAGATACAGCCTACAAAAAATATTATAGTTTCATATTCGCTCTAACACAATCTCCTCTCTCTTTCTTGCCCAGAATACACATATACATAGCTGCTATACAATTCCCTCATATATAGTGATGCGTTGCCTTCTAGGGAAACAAACCATAAATTAAACATAACTTCTACCGTCAGATGATATGCCTAATGAACGACTCATGTTGACTATGAAATTACAATATCGAGGAAATTTTACATCTTCTACGGGGTCCAATTTAGTAATACCTCTAAATAAAGAAGACAATCAGGCTCCACGCCCAAGATTAGTTATGCTCATTTACGCACATAGTAAAAGAAATATTTATATCTATCATTTTATATATGTGTGTTAGTCGACTAAGAGAGGACAAGTCCCAAATTACATTAATAAATCTCGTATGGAATGAATAATTGATACAGTTCAAAATGGTGAAGGCACAGGGAAATCGAGGTGGCAGAGGATCATCACAAGGACCTCCTACAAATAACCCACTATCATTGCCAAAGCTGGCTCTCATCTTGCATTCCCTAGAAGTAATTAATGAGACTTTACGAGGGCGACAAACAATTGAGGTGGAAGTGGATCACCCTCCATCAGGGTAGGGAAATATCGAGGGATTAAGAGACTCTGATAGAGGACCTCCAATCAAGAACATTACTAGGGAGATCCAAAAAATTAAGCTCCCAGAGTTTGTTGGAGGTCGCACTAGTGAACGAACAGAAGATTGGTTAGAAGGAAAGAGAAGGTGCTTCACACTCAGAGATTATACTTCCAATTCAAAAGCTAAAATAACAATATTCCAACTCAGAGACACTACTTTGAATTGGTGGGGTAGCTTAGAATGTCAAATATACCTCACTCTAGACACAGTTACCTGGGAGTGATTTAAGGAGAGATTTAGGAAAAAGTACCTACCATCACATGATGAAGAACAACAGGTAATAGCCTTCCATGCTTTGGTACAGGGAAACCACACAACGGTAGAATATGATATTAGATTCATGGAATCGGTCAAGTATGTCTCCTACATGGATACTGATCAATGCCAAGTAGATCTTTTCATTTATGGGTTGAACCCTAATATTACGGCAATGGCGCAGATGTGGAAACCATCCTAAGTTACAGAAGTTGTTGAACAGGCTTGTTATTTTGAAGAGAGCATAGATTTAAAAGGTGGAAACAAAACCATTTTTCCACAACAACTAAGGCTTATGGGGAAGGATCCTCACACCTTCTCTAGGGGAGGAAGATTGAGGCCACCACCATATGGAAACAGGGTTGTACCGAGAGCACCAACAGTGAGGATTTTAATGGCTACCAGTGCAACTTCACCGACAACTTCGAGGACTCATGCAAATCATGGTTAGACACAAGAAGCCATAAGTAGGGGTATGGATCTCAGGGGAAGGAGCTCTTTCCAAAGAAATCCACAACATTATATTCAAAGTCTACCTTGGATCACTTGTTTGGGATGTGGGGGACCTCATTACCAACACAAATTTCTTGAGTTACATACTGGTAACAACCGTAGAGAAGGAAAAGCACCAATGGTGGGAGCAAACAGGCACCATCGAATTTATGCAACAGTTGATAACCAACAAGTTGAACACCAATCTACCATGGTAGAAACCTTGGGTATGATAAACAATGTAAAAGTGCAAAAATTGTTTGATTCTAGTGCTACAGATAGTTTCATTTCACGAGTTGCATTAGAAAAATGTGGGTTGGAAGTCTATGAAAAACGATGACTTTAAACAAGTCAAAATGGCTTATGGGATAAAAAATGTTGTAGGACCTAGTCTTGACCAATGTGAGTTGAACCTCAGGGTGTGTATAACTAAGTTGAAGGGATATGTCACAACATTGGGGATGTGCAATGCCATGATCACAATGGACTCACTAAAAGATCATCGAGCTTTGGTAGATTATTTAAAAAAGAAGGTGATTTGCTTAGATGATGAAGGTAGGTTAATTATGATTTGTGTTATAAAGAGAGGAGTACCCTTATGATTCATCTCCATGACGAAGGTGAAACGTTTTCTCCGGAAAGGTTATAAAATATATGTGGTCAAGTGTGTAAGTGACAAAAAAGGACCCTCCCTATATCAACACCTAGCTTTTTTAGAGTTCAAGGATGTTTTTCTTAAGGAATTTCTCGGATTACCTCTTGTAAGGGAGATCAATTTCACAATCGATCTAAAACCTGGTGCAAAACCAATATCTAAGACACCCTGTAGGATGATAGCTGCAAAACTTTGTGAGTTGCAGATGCAGTTAAAAGAGATTTTAGACTTGGGATTTATCAAACATAGTATTTCACCTTGGGGTGCACCAATGATTCTCATCAAGAAGAAGGATGGTTCCTTAAGGTTAAGCATATATTATAGGGACCTGAATAGAGTCACAATAAATAATAGGTACCTGATACCTAGAATAGATGACCTATTTGATCAAATGAGGGGAGCATTAGTTTTCTCAAAGATCGATTTATGATCTGGATACAACCAATTGAGGATTAAGGAATGTGACATCTCAAAACTACATTTTGAACTTGGTTTGGGCACTACCTGTTCATAGTTGTTCCATTTGGTTTGAACAATGCAACAACAATATTCATAAGCCTCATGAATGTTGTGTTCAAGAAGTATTTGGACCAATTTGTGCAAGTCTTTCTAGATGATATTCTTGTGTATTCCAAGAATGAAAAGGAGCATGAAAAGCACCTAACGGTTGTATTGACTTGCTTAAGGGAAAATCAATTGTATGGAAAATTGTCAAAATTTTCCTTCTTTCAGAAGAAAATTTATTATCTTAGGCACATCATTTCAAGAGAATGGATTTCAGTTGACCCATAAAAGGTAAAGGCCATAATGGATTGGCTAGTATCGAAAAATGTTCATGAGGTGCATAGTTTTATGGGGATATCATGTTATTATCACAGGTTTCTGGAAGGGTGTTCGAGGTTTTCGAAAGCTATCACCACATTACAATGGAAATGGGTTAGGTATGAATGGACATATGAATGTGACAATGCACTCACTGAACTAAAGAGGTTAGTAAATAGTGCATTGATCCTTCAAGTACCAAACATGTAAAAAGACTTCACTATCTGCACCGGTACTTTGAAGCATGAATTGGGAGCGGTATTGATGCAAGAAGGTAGAATAATAGCTTAAACATATAGAAAATTAAAGAAACATGAAGAGTTTTATTGAACCCATGACTTAGAGTTAGCAGCAGTAACGTTAACTTTGAAACTATGGAGACACTACCTCATTGGGAGAAGATTTGAGTTAAGAATAGATCAACAAACCATAAAGAACCTCTTCACTCAAAGGGATTTGAATGCTAGACAGAGGCAGTGGAGTGAATTCATGAGTGAGTATGATTTTGGGATCTCATACATTAAGGGAAAGGAGAATGTGGTGGCCGATGCACTAAGCAGGAGGCCATGAACCTTCTCCCTACTACCCTTGAGGGTTAATTTGAGGGATCATATGTTGGAAAATTCTTTGAACATAGTTGGTATATAAAGGTTATATCAACACTCCAAAATCAGAAGTAGATAGAACCAAAGTTTGAGCGTTATGTCCTTGAACGATATGGAATATTGAGATTTGAAGGGAGAATGTACATCCCTAAGGAAGGGGGTATAACAAGAACCATCCTTAAAGAGTCACATAGAGCACTCTATTGTGAAAATCCTAGAGTGAAGAAGATGCATGCATACATGAAGAAACTCTTCTTTTGGCAGGAATGAAGCACAACATAGTCCAATTTGTTGACAAATGTCTTGAATGTGAATGAGTGAAGGTTGATCATCACCATCTAGCAGGACGCCTACCACCACATGGCATCCCTATGTCTAAATGGGAGGTCATTTCTATGGATTTTGTTGTGGGCTTCCCACTCACTTAACAGAGGCACAATGCTATATTGGTTGTAGTTGATAAATTGACCAAAAGTGCCAATTTCATCCCAATGAGAGACACTTATGATCTAAATTTAAATAAGAACACAACAAACTACATATATAACCATAAATACAATGATGCAATAGAAATAACACTTTATTTAATTAATATCAAATACTGAAATATTCTTACAAACATAATGGAAATAAGACTAGCTCAGACGATGGTAGCTTATCTCTAAGAAGAGATGTGGCGGCTACATGCCCCTAAACTGTGTTACAATGAGGCTCAAGGGCCTATTCATGATTGAAAACATGAGAAAACCCTAAACAACCAAAACCCTAACCCCAAGAGATGTAATTCCAAGAGTTTGTGGGCCCCATTGGGGTTAGTTGGGTATCCAACTTCCTGAGGTCATAACTTGGTCATATTATCTCTGTTTTGCGCATATGATACCTTGTTAGAAAGGTCCATTTGAGTACTACAAGTTTTCATATAAGAACTTTCCTATGGCTATGGGCCTACAATGGACCTCAAAAAAAAAAATTTAGTGGGTGAAAACTGCTCCTGAAGCTCAAGACCTGAAAAATGCTAAAAATAGTAAATGTTGAAATAAACAAGGAAACAATTGAAACCGATTGGAGATCTAGGTGGAATAGGTGTGTGGCCACCAATATCCACCTAGATCATTCCTCCCCCCTTAGAAATAAATGGTTCCCATTGCACGTAGAGCCTCCATGAGGTGAGGAAATTTTTGTTGAACTTGGTCCCTAGTGAGCCACTTGCCTTCATGCAGGAGTTCGCCAACTTTGACAACCCAATATAGTTGGACCTTTTGCAGGTGAGTGTTCTTGACCTATGTATCCATAATCCGATTAGTTGTGTCTTGTTCCACACAGTTTGGGTTTAATTTTGTTGTGTGAGTTGTTATGCAATGTATGATGTGTCCAGTAATGGTGGGAAGTATGGTCAAAAGTGGTCCACTTTGAACACGAGGTGTAGACGAAGGAATGGATGAATGTTGAGCTCAAAAGCATTGTCTCCCACAACCTTAGTAATGGTGTAAGGACCATATCAGAGTGTCGTGAGGTTCCAACGGAATCTGGTAAGGCGTTTTTTATGAAAATGCAACCAAACTGTGTCACCCACCTAAAACTTGTGTGGCACCCAATGTTGATTGTGTCACTGCTTGTACTTAGAATTTGACTTCTCCTAAATTTCGTGAACCTACTGGCGGATGTGTTGGATGCATTCAATAAATATGGTTGCTTTATCAACCTTGGAGAATATATGTGTGGATTTTGTTTGTGTAGTCGCATAAAGCATGACAACATCAGTCAAACACAATGGTTCAAATCCTAGACCTACTTGAAAGGGACTACGATGAGTCAAGCAATGGAGAGATTTATTATAACTGTGCTGCACATATTGAAGAATGTAATCCTAGGTTTGAGGATGCTTGGTGTTGTACATGCGGAGTATGTTCACTATCATCCTGTTGAGGACCTGCGTTTGGCCATAAATCTGGGGATGGAAGGCAGTCGACTTAGTGAGCTTGGTGTCAAATAATGTCCAGAGGCTTGACCAGAATGTGCTGAGGAACTTGCTATCCCAATCTAATATAATTTTCTGCAAGATCTAGAAATATACCCATACCTATTCAAAGAATAGTTTGGTAGTGTCCTCTACTATGATACTCTTCTTGTAGGCCGCCAATATAGCCATCCAAATACAGAATCATTACCATGCTTGGTAGAAGGGAGGATAGACATATAGTCGATAAATATGGATCCCATGGCTAGCTGGGAGTAAGTAGAGGAGTGTACAAGCCTTGATTCTTGATGCTTGACTTGGTGATGGTGCAGGCAGTTCAAAATCTAATATATTTTCCAACATCTAGTTGGAGTTTGGGCCAATAAAAGTACTTTTCTAGTACAACCTGTTATCACTCAGGTTGTCCCTAAGCTCCTGAAGGGATACGACTGAGGTAACCACAAACCAATCTTTGGATTGCAGGTTCTATCCCACCTGAAATCAGAGAGGGCTCTCTCTTAATGATTTAGCTTTGTTGATGATGATTTTAGGCTAGCTATTGGGTTCAGTGGGTTTTGTTTAAGTTTGCATGGAGTTTGAATGGAAGGAAGTTGCATTCAAGCATAGAGGCAAGGGATAGTGTGATAATTTTCAAACCATTGGGCATGGAGTCGCGGATTTAGGTTTGCTATTGCATTTTCTTGGACACAAGAGGATTATAGAGCACGATAGCTATACATGAAACAATACCAATTGCTGAAAAGATGGAATGAAAGTCAGAGAAGAAAGGCAATTAAGAATCTTTCATCAGCTAACAGAGATGGGAGGTGAATGAATGGTTATCTAGGAGCAGTTAAGAATTCCTAAACTAACATTCATATGTGAAAGAAATACTGTAAACATGATCATTTAAGTATGCATATTCATAACCATTCCTGATGAAGACATGTAGAAATCACAGAAATTGAGCATAGGGTGTTGCCAAGAAAATCCTAAACTATTCTTCCTTTCTGTGATTTTAGATGATGGAACATAGATGAAAAAACAAACATAAGAAACCAAACAGAGTTAAGGAACACTTATTGAACCATGTAGGAGCACAGGAATTCCACAACCACTCTTCATCCAATAGAACACAGTGCACAGTTCATTCTCTGAACTCTCAAGCAATCTTTGATTATAGAAATTATCACATATATAGTGCGAGTCTCTGCTCGAGAAAAAAAAATTGAACCAACAAAGACTAACCAACCCACCCTTATTACATTTTTCAAGGTGGTATATATAGGTAAAATATCTAAAAGTATTTATTACAATTGACCTAAACAGGTCTGTGGGAAAGCTTTCTAAAACCTAATTTATTCTGGAATTAAATGCAAGTAAGTCTCCTTTGGGCTGCGCCAGAGGCAGCTGGATCAAAAGTGAGTTGATGTGGTGTCCTCTGTGACTTGGTGTAGTGGTTCTGTAATAACTGTGCATCGAGTTCTCGTCCACTGATCTTCTGTGATTTTAATGTGCAGTCATTTGTGCTGGTGAGCTTTGAATGCTTCCTTAACTGCTTCTTGACTTTCAAGGTTTTCTTTTAATGCTTCGTTCACCTCGAGCCCTGAGAAGAAATCCACTCATACTCTTTGCCACTTCCTGATACTCTTTGACATGGCTTTTGGTTGCATATTTGCTCTGATATTCTTTAATCTTTGAACAGGGTCTCTCTTTGTCTTTTGATACGTTCAAATATGCAAAATCGGGACTTTTCTACCTTTTTCGGTGCAAAAATGGCCGAGGAATCAAAATATTACCTAAAGATTCTCCAATATGGCCTACTTCGCTAAGCGCTAATCACGTATCGAAAATTGCCTCATAAATTCGATTTGGGGCTCTGAAGCTTGATTTTTGCACTTACGCATTTTTTGAGTTGTTGATGTCAGCATGACGTCAGCGGTACGACAAATGACGTCAGCAATGGGACCACTCTGTATGGATGTGACGTCAGCATGATGATGTGGCAGTACGGTAGGGTGACGTGGCAAGGACACGGTGGCAAGGTGAAGGCAGGTGAGCGGTGAGGTGGGGGCGATGTGGCAGGGTGACGCGACGCCCACGTTACGGAAGGAGAGGGCGGTTTTTGGCTTGCATCGGACCACCTTTGGTACAGAGGTGGTATTTGTCAGGGGCGGCCTGATGCAATGGGATGCCGCCAGCTATCCCAATGTACGTCGGTAAAATCGTCGGACATCGGGTGCTAACCAACCATCACAAAACGGTGCCCGATATGTATGAGGGCCGTCGGATCTGGGAGGGGCAATCTGACGGTGGACGGGCGAGGAAGAAGCACGTGCTTTAATATAAATGCACGCGCGATAAACTTCAATTTTTCGCGGACTGGGGTGGGTTTTGAACTTTAGAAAATGGTGTAATATGGTTTGGTGCTTTGGTTATTTATTAATCGGACATCAATAAATCCAAAAAATAAAATGCGCGGGGGTTTGTTAATGCATTTGAAGGGGGTTTTTGTGTTTTTGGAAGGAGTCCAAACACCTCGGAGGGGAAATTTATCCAGAGATGAGGGTTCTTACTAAGATCCAGGTGAATTTAGTAATTCCCAAGGGGATATTTATGGTTATGTTTGAACCAGAGGGATGGGATATTTACATAGGGGAAGTATTACCATAGTTTTAGTAGGGAGAAGGGAAATAGATAGGGATTTACATAATAATGTCAGGAGTTAATATGAAAATGACAAGAAGGCACTAGGTCTCATAGATCTTAGGCTCTAAAGGGGAGATAGAACTTTGTAGAGAAAATATGGACCCTCGGGTAAAGCAGATCTTTATCAAGGCAAATGATATGGAAAATGATGAAACTAAGAGATATCAAGCAGATCTTGACCTCTTTTGGGGAATCTAGTAAATGAGTTAGGGAAGAGGGAGAGGGGAAGTTAGTCATGCCTCGCTTGAAGTCCTTCAAATGGGAACTGCTTTGCCATACTGATTTAATAGATATAACATTTGAAAACACAAAACTGATCACAATCAATGATTCTGCAACCACAAAGCTACCTACCTAGCCTACTTACCTAACATTTTTTCTTCTTTTAGTTTGGGTGCACTTAGACTTGCAGACCCAGCGTTTCAACTTTTTCTTTTTCTGTCCTCCTATCTACAAACTACCCTTATTTCTTCCAAGGGCTCAGATTAAGCAGTTGGGCTCCTTTGGTTCTCTATCTATCTAAGGATCTGCCAAGATTAAGCTGTTTGGACAGATTATTGATTCTCTATATTCTAAAACAGGAAGTTGAAACCTAGGGAGACCAAGATTAAGCTGTTTGGACCTCCCTTTAGCCGAGAATTCTACAAAAATGGAATAACTCTTCAAATTGGAATGCAACAGATGAACTTTGACTAGCACTCTTTCATGGCCACTTTCTTTGGTGTCTGTCAGAAAATATGGAGCATTGCAGCATGCAAAGTATGACATATTTGGCCTGTAAAAAAGTCAATCATGAAATATGAGTAACCTGCTGTAGCAGGAGGCTAACAGTGGCTCCACTTGGGGATGGCTTCTCCTTGTGAAAATCCAAGAACAGCAGGTCAAACTGCCTTGATCTTGTGTTGTTGTTGTGCATTGAAACTTCTTAGTGCTGAATGTTAGATTGATTTGAAATTTTGGGCCGGAAACAACACTTTCCCTCAACTGATTTGCTAAATGAGCTATGAAGCACTGCCTACTTTCTTCTGCGTGCTTTAGCATCCAGACTATTACAAAAATAAAATAAAGTGCTGATATATACAAACATTTATGTACAGAAAATAACACCGTCTGTTTTTTCTCAATCAAAAGGGATCACGGTAATGTTTTAACATTCGGCCATTAACAGGGCCTTCTTCGGCTGTGCTGCCATCTAGATATTTGAGGAAATATGTGTTATTGCCTTGCACAACACTGATAATGTATGGACCCTTCCAAAGAAAATCAAATTTTGCATGTTTTCCCTTGTCCTCTCTTTATGAGTCCCATCTTAGAACTTTGCAGCCAATCCAGAAGTCCTCTTCTTTAACTTTCTTATCAAACATATTTTTTAGCTTCTCTTGCAACATTTGAGCTCTGTGATACACTTGCTCTCTGCTTTGATGAAGATGAATGGTTTGATTAACTCTTCTCTACATGTCATTTGGTTCAGCCTGAATCTCCTGTAACAGTTTGATAGTAGGAATGCCCAAAGATGAAGGAAATATGGCTTCCATGCCATATACTAGCTCAAAAGGGCTCATCCCGATGGATTTCTTGGTTGACAGTCTGTCTGCCCACAGCGCATTTGTGAGTTTCCTATGCCAGCTCTTTTTGTTTTCCTTTAGTAGCTTCTTTATAATGTTGATGAGGCTTTTGTTGGATGATTCAGCTGAGCCATTACCTTGAGGGTAGTAAGTTGTAGAGTGGCCCAGGGTAATGTGGAATTTATGGCAGAAGTTGATCATCTTTTTGGATTTGAAGGCCACAGCATTGTCAGTGATGATTTTCTCAGGGCAGCCAAATCTAGAAAGGATATTGCCTTCAAGGAATTGGATAATGGTGGAGTCATTGGCTTGTCT
>APFE031744437.1:7455-51521 GCA_000404065.3 Pinus taeda | reverse complement strand
ATTTTGAAGTGTCAAGGTCAAATTTTGTCATTTCAAAGAGTTTTCAAGCAAAATTTGGTCACTAGGCATTAGGTCTAAGGTTTTCTTTCACTCCTTCTAAAGTTGTCCAAATGGCGGGCTATGTCATAATTCAGCTGAGTTTATCATCATTCATAGGGTTGTCATTATCATGTCAGTGTCCAATGAGTCATTTTACATCTTGTTCATGCTTCAGTTGTGCCTTGGCAAGTTCATTTCCCTCTCCTAGGGTTTTGAAGCCAATTTCTCTTGAAAGGTCAAATCATCAGCAAAACTTGTATCCTGATGTTCATACACCTTCCCCTATCCTTAAAATACCTTACCAAATGCTTCCCATCACTGAGATTCCCCAAATTCCTCATTTTCGCACAAACCCTAGTTTATAGCTACAACCTGGCAATTTTCTAGGTTTGGCCTGTGTTTTGCCCTTTTGGACCCCTTCCCCTCACTCAATCTTTGAGATTCCACTTTCCCCTGCTTCCTAACATCCCTCCCCACTCCCAAAATTTCCCCAAGAATTTAGAAGCCCCCTATCCCCTTCATTTCGCTTCATTTCGACCAAATTCCTTGTTTCACACATCAGGGCAAGTTTCACTCAAATGAGGTTTCAGAGCAGTCAGAGATGAATTTTGGGAAACTAAGAGAGGTTTTTTTCAAAATAATGCCAAAGAAGAAAAACCTCTTTCACTTTTTGCACCGGTGTCATGGTTTTAAAGAAATGTCAAAACGACCGGCGAGAACGAAGGTGCTCCAAGGACGGTTGGCCAAAACACAAAAAACGAAGGAAAACGCCCAATCCACTCCAAATTTTGGACCAAGCCTCTTTGGCTGAAAATTTTACTTTATTGGGGACTCCCAGCCCAAATTTCAAGAAATTTGGAGAAAATTTTGTCATTTGTGAATTTTTTGTGCCAATTACAGGTTTTTCCCGTGTCATGTCCGCGTCCCGAGCGCGGACGTTTTCTAGGACTGCTCGTAATTTTGAAAACTTGGCATTTTTGGAAAGAGAATGCAAAGAGAAAAATTACCAATACTTGGGAGAAGCTTGATTTTGAGATTTGAGCCTCCAAAAGCTCAAAATACATCAAAAAAATGACTTTCTGCCCACTTTTTGAGTTGCAGAAAGTGACCTTGGGAGAAATGGTTTTTGAGGGGAAAAAACAACTCCAAATTCAGAAATTCCACTTGGGATGGAAAGTAGACAGGCCAAGCTTTCCAATGAGCCATCTTGCACTTGATTTGGACCAGTGGAACCCACTCAAAAGTTGCTGCAAAGGTGCGACATGAGAGCCAGGGGCGCGGACATGAGAGCTAACTTTGCCAGAATTGACTTTTTTGGTCAAAAAACACTGTTTTGACTATAGTTGATTATTTTTACTTGTAGATCATGGATAAATGTAATATTTTCATGGCACTTTGATAGATTTTATCTCTCTTTACTCTTCTAGAAGCTTCCTTGATGTAAAAAGTGAAAAATTAATGCATGGGTTAGTTAGCTAAGTAATAGAGGCAAATTGTTGAGATGCCTATTATCTAGTGCTTAGTTTGAAATTAGTTCAAACTGCTCCTAGAAGAATGAGCTCGACCCCTAGAGACAAGGAAAGAGGTTAGCTTGCCTATATTATGTGGTCTCTTAGTCATTTTGAGAGGTTGGAAGGTTTGACTCTTGTGGGAGAAAGTTTCATTGTATATTGTACATCTATCTTTGCAATTTCAAGAGGAAGAAGGCCAGGGTTTTGCAGACATCCTTGTGGATTCTTGTGGATTTGTGTTGATGGTGTGTTCTCGACATGTTCTTGTAAGTCTGTTTATGTATTCCACATCTCTCTTTTGCTTCTATTTGGACAGATGAAGTGGTAAAATTTGAATTCATGCTTTGACATGCTCAGCTTTTTAGTTTGTTCAAAATTTATGTTTCCTACTGTCTAGAGAGGATTCAAATGGTTGTTTGCCCTCTTTAGCTCCTTCTCTATCATCCCTGATCATCCATCTCAGATTAAGGCATCAGCGCTCACTCCTACCTTGCCCCAAAGATCCCCCTGCAAAAACTGTGCCCAATCCCCGCACCCTGAATTGCACTCCCTCCAATTGCCACCAAAAACCCAAAAATCTTTAAATCAACCCCCCTTATCAATTTACTAGCCTAATATCTTTGATCCTAATTGGTCAGCTTATCATATTGAAAGATCTACCGAATCTGACCCGAGAGAGCCTTCTCATACCTCGTAGGGCTAGCTACGAGGTGAAATGGTTTGATGTAGCCTTGAGAGTTTGTCTATCTCAGCCTAGGTGAATTCCAAGCGCTAACACCTAGCACCCTTCCAGATAGTTTCACAAAGTTTGGCTATCAAGAAACTGCTTTCGTGAGCTTCTACAGGAAGTCTGCAGGGGTTCTACAGGATGTTCTGGAATTTCTGCAGGATGTCTGTAATTTTCTACAGGATGTTTAGAAATGGGATTTTGGAGGATGGATGGAGGGAGAAAGATGAAAGAGTGGGTATGGAGGTGAGATAATGGTGTGAGGAGGTCCAGGCCTTGGGGAATGGAGTTGAAGAGTGGTGAGCATGGTTGGATTTGTTCAAGGCGGGATAAGGCAATGCTACACAATAATATGGAAAGTAGGTCAATGTGAGGGAACGTGGCAAAGGTAAGGCAAGGATCTGAAATGGAGGATGAAGCAGGTAGGTTGGATGGAGTATGGGCATATAGAAAAGTATGATAGGTGCTCTGTAAGTTATTTTTCAAACTGAACAAACAAACACTTAGAAAACCTATGACCTAGTTACTTCACTCTAATCTGACCTAAGTAACAACAAAAGGAAATGAATAGAAGTTTATTCGAAATGAAATACGTGAAATAACTATGCAACTAAGCAATCATAAACTGAGGCATTTAAACACAACTAATATCAGCGTCTGCAAATGAGAATTCCAACACTAAGGATTGCATGACAAAACAAAACAACATTTTTGGTGGCAGCAAGGTCACCTTGGTCCCAGATCATGATTCCACTGAGGGGGAGGTGAGATCCAAGGTGCTTGGTGTTATCACTCAGGTTGTCCCTTGGCTCCTGAAGGGATACGGCCGAGGTAACCACAAACCAATCTTTGGACTACAGGTTCTAGCCCACCTGCAATCAGAGAGGGCTCTCCCTTAATGATTTAGCTTTGTTGATGAAGATTTTAAGCTAGCTATTGGATTCAGTGGGTTTTGTTTGTGTTTGGATGGAGTTTGAATGGAAGAAAGTTACTCTCAAGCAGAGAGGCAAGGGATAGTGTAATAAGTTTCAAACCATTGGGCATGGAGTCATGGATTAAGGCTTTCTGTTGCGTTTTCTTGGTCACAAGAGGATTATGGAGCGGGATAGCTACACATGAAACAACACCAATTTGCTGAAAAGATGGGATGAAAGTCAAAGATGAAAGGCAATCAAGAATCTTTCATTAACTAACAGGGAAAGAGGGTGAATGAATGGTTATCTAGGAGCAGTTAAGAATTCCTAAACTAGCATTCATATGTGGAAGAAACAGCGTAAACAAGATCATTTAAGTATGCATGTTCATAACTATTCCTGATGAAAACATGAAAAAATTGCAGAAATTGAGCCTAAGGTGCAACCAAGCAAATCCTAAACTATTCTTCTTTTCTGCAATTTAGATGGTGAAACATAGATGATAAAACAAACATAAGAAATAAGACAAAGTTAAAGAACACTTATTGAACCATGTAGAAGCACAGGAATTCCACAATCACTCTTCGGCCAAGTTAACACAGTGCACAACTCATTCTCCGAAACTCTCAAGCAATCTTTGATTATAGAAAATTATCACATATACAGTGCGAGTCTCTCTCGGGCGAACAATCAAAACTTCCAAGATCAAATAACCAACCAACCCCTATTACATTTTTCAGGGTGGTATATATAGGTAAAATATGTAAAGTTATTTATTACAAATGACCTAAACATGTTTGTGGGAAAGCTTTCTAAAACCTAATATATGCTGGAATTAAATGCAAGTAAGTCCTTTTTGGGCTGCGCCAGAGGCAGCTGGATCAGAGTGAGTTGATGTGGTGTCCTCTGTGACTTGGTGCAGTGGTTCTGTAATAACTGTGCATTGATTTTTGATCCACCGATCTTTATGAGAGTTAATGTGCAGTCACTGAGATTTGAAACTTTAAATGTCTTCACCTGTTTTCTTTGACTTTGTTGGAGAGTCTTTAATTTTCACCTGCTTTCGGGCCACTGAAAGATTTTTCCTGATACACTTTGCCGCTACATTGATAGTCTCCGTCGCTTCCTGATACTCTTTGACATGGTTTTTAGCTGCATATTTGATCTGATACTCTTTAACCTCTGATCCTGGTCTCTCTCTATCTTTTGATGCGTTCAAAACTGCAAAATCGGGCTTTTTCGGGCCTTTTCGGTGCAAAAATGGCCGTGGAATCAAAAGATTCCCTAAAGATTCTCCTCTTTGGCCTATTTCCCGTAGTGATGCGTGATTAGCATGAAGCGCTAATCGCGCATCGAAAACTGCCTCTGTTTTTCATTCCGGAGCTCTGAAGCTTGACTTTCGCGCTTGCGCGTTTTTCCGTTTTTTTAGCTGCTGACGTCAGCATGACGTCAGTGGTACAGCAGATGACGTCAACATGACGTCAACAGTGGGGTCCTCTTGTACGGATGTGACGTCAGCATGCTGATGTCAGCAAGGTGACATGGCAGTACGACGGTGTGACGTGGCAGGATGACGCGGGCCAGGCGCAGGCGGGGAGGGGTGAGGTGGCGGCTATGTGGAGCGGTGGCGTGGCACTCCTATTACGCAAGAGGAGGGCGGTTTTGGAGTTCATCGGACCGCCTTTGGTACGGAGGTGGTTTTGGTCAGGGGCGGCCCGATGCAATGGGAAGCCGCTAGCTGTCCCGGTGTACGACGATGAAACCGTCGAACATCGGGTGCTAACGTACCCATACAAGAGGGCGCCCGATATGAGTAATAGCCATCAGATCTGGGGGAGGCGATCGGATGGTGGACGGGAGGCGAAGAAGCACGGAGTTTAGTATAAGTGCGCACGCGTTAATTTTTAATTTTTCGCGGCGCGGGTGGGTTTAGACTTTAGGAAATAGTGTGATGTGTTTTGGCACGTTGGTTATTTATTAACCAAATATTAATAAATTCCAAAGAAAATGTGTGGGGGGGGGGGTTGGTTTATGCATTTGGAGAGGGGCTCTATGTGTTTTGGAAGGAGTCCAAACACTAGGGAAGGAGAATTATATAGGTGGTGGGGGCTCTTACTAAGGTCGAGGTGACTTAGTAATTCCCAAGGAGATATTTATGGTTATATTTCAACCAGAGGAAGGGGATATTTACATAGGGGAATTATTAACATAGTTTTAATAGGGGGATGGGGAAATATATAGGGATTTACATAATAATGTCAAGAGTTAATATGAAAATGATAAGAAAGTGCTAAGTTTGGGAGATCTTAGGCTGTGAAGGGGAAATAGAACTTTTGTAAAGAAAGTATGGACCCTCCTTGAGTAAAGCAGATCTTTACCAAGGCTAATGACATGGAGAATGATGAAACTAAGAGATATCAAGTAGATCTTGACCTCTTTTGGGGAAGTTAGTGAATGAATTAGGGAAGAAGAAAAAGGGGAAGTTAGTTATGCCTGATTTGAGCTCCTCCATATGAAACTGTCTAATGATTGTGACCTGTGTATATATGACACTTGAAAACATGAAATTGATCACACATCAACATTCTGCAACCTCAAAACTACCTACCCAGCCTACTTACCTAACATTTTTTCTTCTTTTTGGTTTGGGTGCACTTAGACTTGCAGACCCAACTTTTCCACTTTTTCTTTTTATGTCTTCCTATCTACAAACTACCCTTATTTCTTCCAAGGGCCCAGATTAAGCAGTTGGGCTCCTTTGATTCTCTACCTATCTAAGAATCTACCAATATTAAGCTGTTTGGACAGATTTTTCATTATCTACATTCTAAAACAGGAAATTGAAACCTAGGGAGACCAAGATTAAACTGTTTGGACCTCCCTTTAGATGAAAACTTTACAAAAATGGAACAACTCTTCAAAACAAGAATGCAACAGATGAACTTTTGACTAGCACTCTTTCATGGCCTCTTTCTTTGGTGTCTGTCAGCAAATATGGAGCATTGCAGCATGCAAAGTATGACATATTTGGCCTGTAAAAATGTCAATCATGAAATATGAGTAACCTGCTGCAGCAGGAGGCTAACACAACCACAGTTTTATCCACACCAAAATGTCTTGTGACCTGACTGTAGTACACATCCAAAGTCATCTTGGCACATCCACTTGAAGGAACACAAGTGTGGCCCAGGTAGCATAATAATGCATCATGGAGGTGGAAATCAGGAGCTTGCTTTCCATCTACTAGCATCTGGTATGTGGAGGTGAACTCTGGATCAGTTTTGTATAGTTGCAACCATCTACAAGTCTCGTGACCACAAGATTTGAGAACAGTAATCACTGTTGCAACTGGGGGCTAACTAAGGAAGTCTACAACATGATTGGTGCTGCCCTTTTTGTATTTAATGTTCACTTGAAATTGTTGCAGATATGTATACCATTTCTGATGGTGATCATTGTACAAGTTCCCCTATATTGGTATAAACTAAAGAGCTTGATGATCGGTGTGGATGACCATATCCTTCCCCATAATGTAGAGTTTCCACTCTCAGCAAGCCTACATGATGGAGTACATCTCTTTATGATAGGTGGGGTACTTCCAAATTGCATTAGAAAGTGTCTCACTATGATAGGCCATTGGATGACCATGCTAGTTGAGAAATGCACCAATAACATAGGCTAAGGTGTCTATCTCAATTTTGAATGGCTACTGCAGGTCTAGTAGTATGAGTACTAGTGCAAAGTAGAGGTGGTGCTTGAACTCAGTGAATGACTTATGTTGGGACTGGGAGCAAAGAAAAATCATTTCGCTTTGCCCTTAGTAATCTGACTCAAATGTGAGGTGATATGGGAGAATCCCAACACAAACCTTCGATAAAAATTTGCAAGGCCCAAAAAGTAGCGAAGCTCCGTTAGAGTGGTCCGGGTTGGCCAAACCCAAATGACTTAGATCTTCGTCTGGTCCACATGCACCCCATGCTCATCTATGATGTAACCCAAGTATTGGACTTGGCTCATGCCAAAGGTGCATTTCTCTAAGTTGGCATACAGTTTGTCCTGCTGAAGGGTTTGAAGGAGTTGCCAAATGTGTTGCAAGTGTTCTTCTTAACTCTTGCTGAAGAAGAGGATGTCGTCCAGATTAACCATCATGAATGAGTCGGTGAAGGGCCACAAGATGTCATCCATTAGTCTCATAAAAGTACTAGGGGAATTTGTCAACCTGAAGGGCATAACCAACCATTTGAAATGTATTCCTTGGATTTAAAGGCGGTCTTCCATACATCTGTGGGCTCTATTGGAGCCTGGTGATAACCAGACTTCAGGCCGATCTTGCTGAAATACTTGGCCCCCTTGAGTTGGTCCATCAAGTCATAAATCCATGGGATTGGATACTTGTTTGTGACAATGATTTTGTTTAATGTCTGATAATCAATGTAGAGCCTCCAGGTCCCATCCTTCTTTTGTACAAGTACAATCGAGCTCCCATAAGGTGAGTAACTTGGTCAGATGTGCCTGTTTTGCAGCAACTCCTAGATTTTCCGCTTGATCTCTTCATTTTCTAGAATGGATTGGTGATATATTAGCTCATTGGGTAGAGGTGCTCTAGGAGTCAGATCGATCAAATCCTTGACCTAACAATGCAAGGGTACACTTGTGGGTGAGGAGAAAATGTCCCTATATTCTTTCACAACCGTATCAACCTACTTCTACTACTTGGAGGAACCCTTCCTAGTGGCCATACATGTGGATAAGATCTTCCCCTTACCTTGAGAATGAATCATAAAGAAAACAAATTTCGCAGTCTGGGAGATGACCTTAGTGCATTTCTTAGCAGAGATCAAAGAGATGGAGGTAGGTGGGTTTACCTTCGGTATCCTATATAGCTTACTACCCAAAGAAATAATAAGAGAGCGAGGTCTAGACTCATATACAACATCCAACTTCCATAAGATGGTTGTCCTAATAATACATCACAAACTTCAAGAGGAGCAACATCACACAATACCTCATCCGTGAAGGGCTCGATGCTGTAGGGAAGGGGACACCATTGGTTGACGCAAAGATCTCATCCTTAGTGAAGCCACCCTATGGTGTACGACTGCAGATGTGCTGTAGTTGGTAGGCCCAACCGCTTCATGACTTCTACTGATATGAGGTTCTTTTGGCTCCCGCTGTTGATAATGAAATGCAGTGGAGAACTCTTCACCCACAGTGGTGAGTGGAATATGTATTCCCCCTCTTCGGGATCTTTAGGCTTGATCTTCTAGATCTTGGTGGTGGCCACAATGGCACTGGGTTCCACATAAATTATCTACTTCCCCTTGTCATTCCCCTTGTTGGGTTCTGACTCAGAGTCCAAACATGCATCTAACTCGGAAACCTTGAACTCAGCCACTAGTGACTGCTTAGCTCGACACTCACTGGTGTTGTGAGTGGAGCTCTTATGGAACTCACACCACTTTCATGTGTCCTTCTTTCTCTTTGTGGTGTTGTTCTTTTCTTGTAGCTTTGATGGGTTATCCTGGATAATCCGGCCTTGGCTTTGTTGTTTGCTTTGTAGGTTGGGATTTCCTTTCCCTTACTTGAGATTCACAGATCCAAAATATCATTTTTTATGTTTAAACTTTTTCTCAATCTTGATAGCATATTGGTACATCATGCCGAGTGAGGAGATGTCTAGGAAATCCATCTCATCCTAGATGTACCTATATAGGCAGCCACGGTACTTGATTACTCAATGTTTATCAGAATCCTTGATACCCAACTTCGTGTGAAGGGTATGAAAAACATTGGTAAACTCTCACATGTCTTGGTCCCTTCCATGCCGCAGCATGGTCCACTTTATGTTTTTATCCTCATACCTCCTGATAGGGTAGTACTACTCCTTGATGGCATCCTGGAATGAATTCCAAGTGTGTGCGACCGAAAATAGTGAGGTTGTACTTTCATTCTTCTTCTCATAGTACGTTTCCCACCAGGGGGAGGCTTTGAGAAGTGCAAAAGTAATCTTTTCCTGGATGGAAAAATCATGAACATAAAAATATCCTTCTAGCAAATTTAACCATTTATCTATGGAAACCGCATCTATTTGACCCTCAAATATGGGAATGTCAAAGTTAACTTGTACCTTAAAGGGTGTGGTGCTTCCAGAGTAGATGATATAAGGAGATGCATCACCCTTGGGTAGGAATTGAAGAATCTGGGAAAAATTTGTCCATCATCGCATTCCTCTGTCGCTTAAGGGCTTCTTCGAGCAAGATTTTGAAAGTATCTGCTTCCCCATTGTCATTTTTTCTTCCACCATGGGAGGCCATCGGGATTTGTGGTGCTGGTCTTACAAAGGTTTGACTAGTTTGAGCCCTAAATCCTTGTATCTCGACCTCGTTGGGGACATGCAAAGAAAAATAGAGAAAGAGCAAACCACTCTGATACCACTGATCCAAATTTAAATAGGAACACAATAAATTATAGATATAACCATCAATACAAAGATGCAGTAGAAATAACACTTCAGTTCATTAATATCAAATACTGAAGTATGCTTACAAATAGAACAGAAATAAGACTAGCTTAGGTGATGATAGCTTATCTCTAAGAAGAGATGTGTTAGCTACATGCCTCTGAATTGTTTTAGAATGAGGCTCAAGGGATTATTTAGTACTGAAAAACATCAAAAAACCCTAAACAACCAAAACCCTAACACCAAGAGATGTAAAACCAAGATTTTATGGGTCCCATTGGGGTTAGTTGTGAAGCCAACTTCATGGGGCCATAACTTGGTCATATTATATCTGTTTGGCATGTTCAATACCTTGTTGGAAAGGTCTCTCCAAGTACTATATATTTTCCATAGGGCATTGCCCATAGCTATGAGCCTACAACAAACCTAAGAAAATGTCATTTAGGGGGTCAAAACTGCTCCAGAAGTTCAAGACCCAGAAAACTACTAAAAATAGTAAATGCTAAAAAAAATAAGGAAACAATTGAAATCGACTGGACATCTAGGTGGAATACGTGGGTGGCTACCAATATCGACCTGGATCAAATTACGATGTTATTGATGTGGCCCAAGTTTTTATAAGTGAAGTTATTCGACTCCATGGGTTACCCACAAAGATCACTTCTGATAGAGACTCTCGCTTTACATCTAGGTTTTGGAGAAGTTTGCAGTCAGCATTGGGGACTTAGTTGAGCATGAGCAGTGCATATCATCTAGAAACAAACTGGAAGATTGAAAGAGTAAATCAGGTTATGAAAGACATGCTTCGAATGTACGCCATTGATAATCAGACTCAGTGGGAAAGGTACTTACCATTGGTATAGTTTTCCTATAATAACAATTACCACAACTCAATTGAGATGCCTCCTTATCAAGCTCTATATGGGAGGCCATGCAGGACACCGTTGATTTGGGAAAAGTTGGAAGTTGGAAAAATAGTTGGGCTGGAATTAGTTCAAGAAATGGAGGAACATGTAAGACAAATTCAACAAAGGTTAAAGGAAGCACAAGATAGACATAAGAGTTATCTTGATTCACATAAGACTGATTGAAGTTATCAAGTAGGAGACAAAGTTTTAATCGTATCCGACCCAACAAAAGCACCTTTCTATTTGGGAAAGGGATGAAGTTTTCACCTCAATTTATAGGACCTTTTAGGATCAAGGAGAAGATTGGACCAATTGCCTATCATCTTGTACTGTTATCCAATTTGTATAAAACTCAGGATGTTTTTCATATATCTATTTTACGACATTATGTTTATGATGAATCTCACAAACTAGATTGGAGGGAATTGCAGGTCTCGAACATGGGAACCGTAATGGTCGAACCATTATGCATATTGGACCATAGGGTTCAACAACTCAAACATCACATGGTGGACCAAGTTAAGGTCCAGTGGGATAAGTATAGCCCATGATCTGTTACTTGGGAGGATGCAGAGACTATATGTCATGACTACCCCTCACATTTTGAGAATATGTGATGCCCATTTTGACTTAGATAGCTACATATGATAAGGCTCTATTTGTAATTCCATGTTATTAAATTTATGAACGCTATGTAATATGATGCATTTTAGTTGGACATATGAAACTACTTATATAAATCAAGTATTGTTGATTATAATATTTTATGTATGACTTATTTGATGTATGATTTACTTGATGTATGACTTACTTGGTTATGATTTATCTAGTGTATGACCTATCAAGGTTATTGTTGTTTAATGTAGGACGATGTGATTTATCTAATGAGTGACTTATCACAATTATGATTTATCTAATGTAAGATTTATTTCCAGTACGTTTTATGAAGTACAAAATTGATACATGGATACTAGCCTTGATAACATGATGATTAAGATCACTTATATATTTTTTTGTTATGTATATGCATGAATGATAACTAACCTACAGATTGGAAAGAACTGTATGATAACCAGGATCTACCGTTCCGATGGGGGAGTGTCGAGACATCAAATGAGGAATGGTATGATGTACATTTTTCTATTACATTTTGTATCTACTTGATATGAACTATTATGACATGGGTAAAGTGTAAATGATAGGTGATAATACCACCTCACTGGATTATTTGATGACAAGTATCCAACTAGTGTCATAGTGTGGTCCATATTAGGGTGTCGATCCTAGTTTTCAAGAGGGGTTGAGGCATTTACTTCTGTGTAACCTCCAAGCCTCAAATTGTGGGAGGGGCAATGATGGAAACACTCCCTTAGACGTGTGATGATGATTTATAGTTGCCTACTGGGGAAGTTAGGTCGATATAGTTGACACTTCTACCATATTGTTTTTATCAGTGGTTAGAATGGTATAGTCGATGAAATAGTATATTGCAGCAGTGGATGGATAAGATGGGAGTAGAAGTAGGTTAGGAAGGATAAGAGGCTATAGCTTACTTAGAGACTATTGATGTGAAGTGGAGAATTGGTTAACTTACTCAATTTGACTACTATATTTCTCTCTATTTTGTTATGCCTTATTGTCAAAATTCTTTCAAACTTTTTGTGTCATTTTCACTCTAACTTCGGGACAGGGTTTTCTAAAGGAGGGGTGTATGTAATGGCTTACTTGATCCTATCACCCTAATTTTGATTAGTGTTTAATTAACCTCCAGATATTGACTTAAAATTATTAAATAATATCGGTATAAAGCTACACTTGTGAATCTGTAATTTTATTTTACTAATATGACTTTAATTATTTTTTATTATTATATTCCCACGGTGTCTTTGCAAATCTACTTTTGGAAAATATATGGTCTTCTCCAATTTAAATATAAATTAAATTTCCATATTCTATTCCCAAGGTGTCTTCTCAAATTTAATTTTGGAAAAGATATGGTCTTCTCCAATTTAATTCTAAATGAAATATCCATATTCTATTCCCAAGGTGTCTTCTCAAATCTACTTTGGATAAGATATGGTAACGAAAATCAAGGATATTAAAATAAAAGGATGAGGGGGTAGTCATGGCATTAATGATAGGTGATTGAATTGGATGGGAGGAAGAAACATAAAAGGGGAAAGGTGATGACAAGATGGGGGGATCCTTGGTCTTTGTTTTGGCATTGGAGTATTTTATTTTGGGAGGAATGTGAAGAACGAGAAGGGAGAGAATGGAGAAAAAAATGAGAGAACTCAGAATTGGATCTATTGGAGAGTGTTGGTTTTAACTTGGACACACTACGACTGGTTGGACTTGGGCTCAGAGGGTTAGGGAACATGTGCAAGTTCCCTGAGCTAGGAAATCATTCCTAGTTGGATGGGAGGTAAATTTAGTCGGGTAGTCAGGAGGAGCCTCCCAACAAAGTCAGGAGCATCTCAACCAGGCTATTGAAATAAGTATTCTTCCATTTGTTGATTCCTTATGTAAATTGTTGCAATGAAATTTCTTACTTGTTTAATATGTCATAAATAAATTTTACTTGTATATTATCATCAAAAAAATGTTGATCTATAAATAGGCTATTTCCCTTCTTACTGTGTTTAAATTAAATGATAAATTTGGTTTGGTTAGAAGACACAGGTTAGGACCTTACACTTGGACCTGGGTGAAGACACAAGTGAACACTCTTGCGAAACCAACACCAAGACTCCTATACCATACTTCCCACATCGACCTGACATAATAGCAAGGATCCAACCCAGTAATAGGAGAAAGGCCCTATGATACTTGAGGAGTGAAGACACGATATAGAATAGATGGCCCAACATCCCAACACAGGTGTAAGGTCTTGGGTATAAGGGACTCCCAAAAAGAACTGAAAAGAACCTAACTAGGATAGATTACCTACCCAGGAAATTCACTAGGATGGACCAGAGGCATGAAAAGATAAAGAAGTTACAATTGACTAGAAAAAGAAAAAGTTAAACCTTGATAAAGGCCCACAATTACAGTACACACCTGAATAAAAACTACTATAGTCGCATACCTCAGGTTTCCTTTGAGAATTTGAGGGCAAGACACAACCTTGGAAACATGACAATAAGATGGAGAGGGTTTTAGAAGAAGTTCATCCTCTCTTAAACTTTCTAATTTAGAAACAAGAGAGAGACATTTCAGAAGAAACTGAAGACCTCCATAAGGGATACCAAATCTATGTCATCCAAAGCATATGACGAAATCACTAGAAAGGGGACAAGAATACCTGGAATTTGAAGGTCACTTGTCAAGAAGCAAGGTAGCTACACTAAAGGGCGGTATTGAACACCAAATGAGTGTTCGCGTCCCAAACAAATTCCTGAGAGCAATGTAGTGCAGAGAAGCCAACACCCAATCTTATTCCCTTGCATGAGTGGTCATTCGGCTCTCGTGGCAAGTCTGCATAACAACCGTAAGTGTGACCAAGTTCCTTGGCACCCCTTGTCATCACCCAAGACACCAAAACATTCATAATCCACAGCACTCACATGACAATAATACCCACAATCTCTAGATAAATCCTCTGCCGATCCAACAACATTGTACCTACCATCATTAAATTTCGCATGGATGAAAGTTAGATGGAGATGGGGATCCCAATACTCTTACATCCAAAGTTTGATCACCCCATGAAACGTATATTGTTCCATTTCAAACTAATCATAAAATTTAATATTTTAAAATTGATTAATAATAAATAAATAACTTATATTATTAAATAATATATTTATGAATTGTTATAAAATAATAAATTTGTGGATCAGTTCTTAAAAATTAACAATTATTTAATGCTCACGAAATTGATCTTACTTTTTTGTAAGGCTAACCATAGATAAAAATGTAGTTCAATAAGTTCGGTATATTTAAGATAAACTTATTTATGTTAAGTTACTATTGTAAAATTAATTAATTATTTTATTATTTATAACATTAAAAAACTATTATTCTCAAGTTTTAAATAATAACTTAAATCATATACACATTTCAAATTTTGGAAAATTGAAATATTTATATTTATATTTATAATTAATTTCGCTTAGTTATTACGAATTCCAAAAACTTTAATTTTAAAAGAGTGACTAATCACTCTCATGTCCCTTTTACCTTCAAAGTTATATTATTGGACCTTTCAATTCTTTCATAACCACTTGAAATTTTAACTTTAAGCTATATCCATTTATCATATTAAAACATTTAAGAGAGATTAAGAAAGAAAATGTGAGTGGTAGTTTCACTTATTTAAAGATATTAGAGATGTTCAGAAGAGAGGAAAAGAGTTATGGGTAATATTCCTACAATTATTATGAAGTAGAGTGTTTTCTGATCCATGTGATTTCTGATCTTTCATATTTATCCTTTTCTGTTGTTTGGTTTAACCCATGCATTTGAGTATGTAATGGAGATATAGCGTTGAGGATATTTTTACAAGTCCGCTGAAGTGAAGACATAGCTGCTAATAAGAGAGACAAAGTAATCTCTATGCCAGAATTGTCATAACAAGATGTCTAGCTATGCAAGCGCTGTGTCTAAAGACTTGGCAGCCCATAATTGTTTGGAAAACGATAATAAACGGACTTTACCGCACGATGCAAAGCCAAATGCCGACATTCATCCCGAAAGTTATGAAGAGCTAGGCGCCTAGATTCACTCTGAGAATAAAAGAAAGCCAGATGTTGAGATTCAATCTGAAATTTATGAAGAGCTAGTTCCCCATATTCACTCCAAAAGTTATGAAGAGCCAGTTGTGGAGATTCACTCCGAAAGTTATGAAGAGCCCATTTGATCCAAGTGGATCTTCAGACACCATGGCATGAACGCTTAAAAATCAAAGTGATTAGAATGATGTTGAACTAGGACCAAATCAAAGATCTCATCTTCCTGATCATGGAGGTGCAAACGGTTCGTCAATCTGAGTCCGGCGAAGTTATCGCGAAATAAAGGTCAGTTTGTTCCTATGGAAAATGGGGCATTTTCCTTTAAAATATGGGTTTTTTGCCTTATAAGGCAAATCACAATCGGCATAGTCCAAAGGGTAGACTTAAGGCGGGCCTATAGGACCCCCAATCAGTGATATCAGAGTTGGGGGCATGATAGATGCGATATCGACACTTTACAGTTATGCGATCGACGCTTTACAGTTATGCGATCGGCGATGAACGAGACTTTAGACCCTGCGATTAGAGATCGCCGATATTGGTGATCAGCACGATCGACGATCGGTGTCGGCACAAGCCCATGTATCAACAAAGGACCTAGGCCACAATGATAGCGATATAGTGATTAAATCATATCTATCCGATCTAGAACCGATCAACGGTCTAGATCTGTCAGCGAGATCGGCGATCAAAGATCAGTAACCTGTGATCCCGACTTGTGATATATCTCAGAACCCATAAGTTTATAGGCTTGATTTTATAAATTTTGAAATCCAAACTATCGGATTTTTCAAAGATTTTCAGTGTTTTTCCACGGTTTTTTCTTATCGTTGTAAAACAATAAAAGGCCTGCTTTTAATGGTTGTTACACCTGCCAATTGTTCTATACAAACAACTTCTACTACGAGCAATAGACCTCTGATTTTTACGCATTGCCCTATCCCAAAAATGCGTTATAAAACATGATAGGTAATAGAGATGCGAGGGGGGCGTGCCAGAGGAAGAGAGCCTGTACTAGAGAGCCCAAAAGACTATTAATTGTGACCAGAGCATGAATGTAGAGAGCCGAGGAAGGCGAAATATTGTGTAAGCGGTTGCATGGAAAGGCTGGAAGGAAGAAGCCTGAGAGTTTGTGTGCCAGAGAGAGCTTGAAGCTAGCGTAGTGCTTGAACCCCAAAAATCCATAGAGTCGCTTAATCTATAGCGCAGATAGCCATAGAGGCACAACGCTTGAAATTCAGGAAGATCCAGAGCTACAGTGACATAAGCTAGAGTGCTACAAAGCTGAATAGCTAGAGAGCTATTGAAGCCGACAATCTAGAGCAGTTCCTCTCTTCATGATCGATTATTCTTCTATGATCAATTCCTCTTTATGATCGATTCATCTGTTGATTAATGCTTCTTTGATTAGTTCTTCTTCGATCGCTTATTCTTCTTGCATATTGATGCTATGAGATCAATGTTTGAGCAAGCTTCAACACAATTGCCTTAGAGCAACGCTTCTTCATATGGCCATTCATAGTGAGGTTGTGATAGATTGGGAGCGCACTGTGCCTGCACAATGATGATGTGAACAGATGTTCACTGTGGATCATTTTATCCACTTCTTCATTCATATCTTCAGATGGCCCGTGGTTGGTGTGAGGTATATGATCATTTCATATATTTCTTCTTTTACATTATGCTACAGATCCTAGATTGATATTGATGCAAAATCTTCTTTATTTTAATGTTGTCACGATTCCTTGCTTCATGTTATGAGGAATATTTATATGATGTACTTTATGCTTAGAAATCCCTTGTTGTATGTTGCTAGGATACTCTTGTCGTCATTGTGCATATGTTTCTCTTTGACATCCCTTTTGTGCCTTGTTGGTGGGATGTGCACTATACATGTTTTTTGTCATATTGATAGGAGTTTTGATTGAGAGTTCTAGTTGTGGAATATCTCTTAGAGCCACTCCTGCATGGGGGCATTCATCCTTATATGATTGAGACAAAAAACTCTTGTGTACATTACTTTTATTGACAACACCTAATGCAGTGGCCTACACCACCTTGACTAGGGCCTGGAGATGTAGTCCCTCCTGGACGAACTCTGTTAACAACGACTTATGTTTCCATGAGCTGATGATTATATTGTTCCTCTTATTTTCCGCATGCGCTTGTATTCCTTAACGTTATTTTAAAAATCAATTTTAACACATCACGAAAGTAAAAGGTCTTGGTAAGGTCCTTCTTCACACCCAGACCTGGATCAAGTGGTATCAGAGCAGGTCTTATACATTGATGTGAATTGTAGCATGAACAATGGAATGTTCCATGATAGAGGATGAAAGAGTGATGTGTGAGTCCATGCTCGACATCTCCAAGAAACTGGAAATTGTGTATGAAACTCTACATAAATAAATAGAGGAAAAGCAGCGGTTACAACTTCAGTTAAAAGCCACAGAAGAGCCCATGTAGGAATTAAAGCAAGACAACCATAATCTTCAAACAAAGAATGATAAATTGAAGACGCGCTTACATGAAGAGAAAGAGGAGAAGCAGAATTTGCTACTACAGCTGCAAGCAAAGGACGAGGCTTTGGAAAAGTTTCAACAAGACCCATGTGAGGTAAAAAGTAGTTCTCCATCTTCATGTATATCACCTGATGATGATTTCGCTGTGTTTGAAAATCATACCATAGGAATTGGCTCCGAATTGCTGAAGAGAATGGGGTATGAAGGAAAAGGCTTGGGCATTAATGGCCAAGGCATTGTCAATCCCATCAAAGTAGAGGAATTACCCTGTCAGGCAGGACTTGGGTATGTTAGGAAAGAAGTTGGGGAATGCGATCCACCAACAACGAATGATGAGTAGCCCTCATTAGTTCTTTCCAAATCGAAAGAGAAGGTAAAAGATGTTTATTTCCTTTTGATTTCATCTTCTGATAGTATGATGTCTGTTGGAGATTTGGAGATCCTGATTACAGGGACAAATATGAGGCTCCTTGTAAAGACAAGGCACACGGAGAAAGAGCTTGGTGCTAACAACCAAGGCATGACCCAACCTTTGGAGGTTATGCATGAACCTCGATTTTCAGGCTCGAGGTACACCAAAGGAGAGTGCTCAAAGGTGTCAGAGTTGTCCGAGACATTGTCGAGGAAACAGAATGATGGGAAAACATCCCCATCATCCCATGGCAGTTTCCATCGCAGGGAGAGATCCGAGGCAAGCTCTCATCGCCATACTGACATCAGCAATAGGAAAGGAAGGTATAATCACTTTCGATCTTCAAATTTTCATTATGATCATATTGTTAATAATGAATGAAGACAAAGGCATCAAAAAGCATGCACTTTTTGTGGTTTACCTAACCATACCTTTTCCAAGTGCTGGAAAAGGATGGCAGCACTCAAAAAGATGAGGTGTGAAAAACCCTCGCAATAGCAGGTTAAGCAGATATGGAGGAAGAAAACATACTACAGCGATTGCGACAAACATGGCCATCAGAGAGCCACTTGTTGGAAGCTCCATCCAGAGCAACGCCTTAAAGACAAAGCGTCGGTGCGTGAAGCAGGAAGAGTAGTTGTTTGACAAGAAAAACCACCTCAAAGAGGTGACCCATTCACATTGATAACTGAAAAATGGTTTTTTTGACTTGCTGTCGTTTCATGGTAATTTTTTGTAAATCGTTTGTTGCATTTTAAAGTGTAAACGTGATGATGTGTTTCCATCACGTAGTCAACAACAATGATGTTTGGTCATGTTTTGAGTTGCATGTTAAAAATCTAAAAGAAATGTTATGTTTCCCCCACTTGTCAGAACAATCATGTTTGGCCTTTATGTATGTAAATCATGCATTACAATCATGATGAATTTTCCATCACTTTTTGAAGCAACCATGATGGGTTGGCCTTGTTGTCATATCTAGAGTATTTGCATCTGTCTTATTGTAAACTTGACCACCGAGTATGAGTTATAAAATCATGGCAAGTATGGGATGTTTGGGGTCTTTAGTTTGGTCACGTCATTTAAAGCATGTATTTGGAAATCCATGTACTACAACTTGCAAATGTAATAGGTGTCAGTTCATCGCTTAAGGCTCCGAAGAACAAAGGTGAAGGATATGGAAGTGAGCCCTTTTTAGGACATTTGTGATGTAGATAGGGTATAGAGAAGGATGCAGATTACTTTTTATGCTTTTGGAGGACCAAAATCTCCTCAGCGGGGAGGATTGATTGGTGGATCTTCATACACCATGGCATGAATGCTCAAAAATCAAAGTGATTAGAATGATGTTGAACTAGGGCTAGATCGAAGAGCTCATCTAACTGATCATGGAGGTGTGAATGGTTCGTCAATCCGAGTCGGGATGATGAAGTTATCGCGAAATGAGGGTCAATTTGTTCCTATCGAAAATGAGGCATTTTCCTTTAAAAATGGGTTTTTTGCCTTATAAGGCAGATCACAATTGGCATAGTCCAAATGGTGGACTTAAGGCGGGCCTTTAGGACCCCCGATTAGAAATATCAGAGTTTGGGGCATGATAGATGCGATATCAGCGCTTTACAGTTATGCAATCTGTGCTTTACAGTTATGCAATCGGTGCTTTACAGTTATGTGATCGACAATGAACGAGACTTTAGACCTTGCAATTAGCGATCGCTGATATCAGCGATCAGAGTGATTCGCGACCGGCGTCGACACATGCCCATATATCGGTGAAGGACCCGAGCCGCAGTGATAACGATATAGCGATTAAGTCACAGCCGTCTGATCCGGAACCGATCAACGATCTAGATCTATCGGCGAGATCAGCGATCGATTATCGGCGACCTGTGATCCCAACTTGTGATATATCCCAAACCCGTTAAGTTTATAGGCTTGATTTTATAAATTTTGAAATCTGAACTGTCGGATTTTTCAATGATTTTCAGTGTTTTTTTGGGGTTTTGTCATATCGTTGTAAAATGATAAAAGGCCTATTTTTAATGGTTGTTCTACCCACCGATTATTCTATACAATAAAATTCTATTATGAGCAACAGACCTCAAATTTTTATGCACTTCCCTATCCCAAAAACGTGTTATAAAACACGATGGGTAATAGAGATGCGAGGGGGGTGTGCTAGAGGAAGAGAGCCTATACTAGAGCACCTAAAAGGCTGCTAATTGTGACGAGAGCATGAATGCAGAGAGACAAGGAAGGAGAAAAACTGTGTAAACAATGGGCATGCTAGGATGACAAGCTCGAGCGACTACGTGGAAAGGCTGCGAGGAAGAAACCCGAGATTCTGTGTACCGGAGAGAGCTTGAAGCTAGCGTAGCGCTTGAACCTGAGAAAGCCATATCGATGTTTAATCTATAGTGTAGATAGCCATAGAGGTGCAACGCTTGAAATTCATGTAGATCTAGAGCTGTAGTGACATAAGCCAGAGTGCTACAGAGCCGAATAGCCAGAGAGCTACAAAAGCAGACAGTCCAGAGCAGTTCCTCGCTTCATGATCGATTATTCTTCTATGATCAATTCCTCTTTATGATTGATTCATCTATTGATTAATGCTTCTTTGATCGATTCTTCTTCAATCGCTTATTCTTCTTTCCTATTGATGTTGTGAGATCAGTGTTTGAGCAAGCTTTAGCACTTTGATAGTTGCTTCAGAGCAACACTTCTTCATATGGCCATTCATAGTGAGGCCATGATAGATGGGGAGCGCATTGTGCCTGAGTAATGATGATGTGAACAGATGTTCATCGTGGATAATTTTATCCACTTCTTCATTCATATCTTCAAATGGCCTGTGGTTGGTGTGAGGTATATGATTATTTCATATATTTCTTCTTTTACATTATGCTACAGATCCTAGAGTGATATTGATGTAGGATCTTCTTTATTTTCATGTTGTCATGATTTCTTGCTTCATGTTATGAGGAATCTTTATATGATGTATTTTATGCCCTGAGATCCCTTATTGTATGTTGCTAGGATACTCTTGTCATCGTTGTGCATGTTTTTTTCTTTGACATCACTTTTGTGCCTTGTTAGCGAGATGCACGCCATACATGTTTTGTGTCATACTAATAGGAGTTTTGATTGAGAGTTCTAGTTATGGAATACCTCTTAGAGCCACTCTGCATGAGCGCATTCTTCCTTGTATGCTTAAGACAACAAATGCTTGTGTACATCACTTTTATTGGCAACAGCTAATGCAGTGGCCTATGCCACCTTGACTGGGGCCCGAAGACGTAGTCCCTCCTAGACAAACTCTGTTAACAAAGGCTTATGTTTCCATGTGCTAATGATTATATTGTTCCTCTTCTTTTCCGCATGCACTTGTATTCCTTAACGTTCTTTTAAAAAGCAATTTTAACACATCATGAAAGTAAAAGGTTTTGGTAAGCTCCTTCTTCACACCCGGACCTGGATCAAGTGGTATAAGAGCAGGTCTTAACATTGATGTGAATTGCAGCGTGAACAATGGAATGTGCCATGACATAGGATGAAAGAGCGATGTGTGAGACCATGCTTGACATATCTAAGAAAGTGGAAATTGTGTATGAAACTCTACAGAAAGAAATAGAGGAAAAGGAGTGTTTACAACTTTAGTTGAAAGCCATAGAAGAAGCCATGGAGGAAATGAAGCAAGACAGACATAATCTTCAAACAGAGAAAGAGGAGAAGTAGAATTTGCTACTACAACTGCAAGAAAAGGACGAGGCCTTGGAAAAGCTGCAGCAAGACCCATGTGAGGTAAAACGTAGTTCTCCATCTTCATGTATATCACCTGATGATGATTTCGCTGTGTTTGAAAATCATACGATAGGAATTGGCTCCAAATTGCTGAAGTGAATGGGGTATGAAGGAAAAGGCTTGGGCGTTAATGGCCAACGAATTTTAAATCCCATCAAAGTACAGGAATTACCCCGTCAGGCAAGACTTGGGTATGTTAGGAAAGAAGTTGGGGAATGTGATCCACCAACAACTAATGATGAGCATCCCTCATTAGTTCTTTCCAAATCGAAAGAGAAGGTAAAAGATGTTGATATCCTTTTGATTTCATCTTCTGATAGTATGATTTCTCTTGGAGATTTGGAGATCCCGATTATAGGGACAAATATGAGGCTCCTTGCAAAGACAAGGCACGAGGAGGAAGAGCTTGGTGCTAACAACCAAGGCATGACCCAACCTTTGGAGATTATGCATGAACCTCGATTTTTAGGCTCGAGATACACCAAGGGAGAGTGCTCAAAGGTGCTAGAGTTGTCTGAGACATCGTCAAGGAAAAAGAATGATGGGAAAACATCCCCATCATCCCATGGCAGTTTCCATCATAGGGAGAGAACTGAGGCAAGCTCTCATCACCATACTGACATCAACAAAAACAAAGGAAGGTATAATCACTTTTGATCTTTGAATTTTCATTACGATCATGTTGTTAATAATGAACGAAGATAAAGGCATTAAAAAAAAATCACTTTTTTTGGTTTACCTAACCATACTTTTTCCAAGTGCTGGAATAGGATGGAAACACTCAAAAAGATGAGGTGTGAAAAACCCTCGCAACAACAGATTAAGTAGATATGGAGGAAGAAAAAATACTGCAGTTATTGCGATAGACATGGCTATCAGAGAGCCACTTGTTGGAAGCTCCATCCGGAGCAACGACTTAAAGAAAAAGCGCTAGTGCGTGAAGTAGGAAGAGTAACTGTTTGACAAGCAAAACCACCTCAAAGAGGTGACCCATTCACATTGATAAGTGAAAAATGGTTTTTTTGACTTGCTGTCGTTTCATGGTGATTCTTTGTAAATCATTTTTTTGCATTTTAAAGTGTAAATGTGATGATGTGTTTCCATCATGTAGTCAACAACAATGATCCGTGGTCATGTTTTGAGTTGCATGATAAAACTCTAAAAGAAATGTTATGTTTCCCCCACTTGTCAGAAAAATCATGTTTTGCCTTTATGTATGTAAATCATGTGTTGTAGAGATGATGAGTTTTCCATCACTTTTTGAAGCAACCATGATGGGTTGGCCTTGTTGTCATATCTGCAGTATTTGCGTCCGCCTTATTGTAAACGTGACCACTGAGTATGAGTTATAAACTCGTGGAAAGTATGGGACATTTGAGGTCTTTAGTTTGGTCATGTCATTTAAATCATGTAAGTGCAAATCCATGTACCATAGGTTGCAGATGTAGCAGGTGCAGGTTCATCGCTTAAGGCTCTGAAGAACAAAGGTGAAGGAGATGGAAGCGAGACGTTTTTAGGACATTTGTCATGCAGATAGGGTGCAGAGAAGGTTTAATATTACTTTTTATGCTTTTGGAGGACCAAAATCTCGTAAGTGGGGAGGATTGATCGAGGTGGATCTTTAGACACCATGGCATGAACACTTAAAAATCAAAGTTATCAGAATGATGTTGAACTAGGACTAGATTGAAGAGCTCATCTTCCTGATCATGGAGGTGTGAATAGTTCACCAATCCAAGTCTAGATGATGAAGTTATCGCAAGATGAATGTTAGCTTGTTCCTATGGAAAATGAGGCATTTTCTTTTAAAAAATGGGTTTTTGGCCTTGTAAGGCAAATCGAAATCGGCATGGTCCAAAGGGCGGACTTAAGGCAGGCCTTTAGGACCCCTGATCAACAATATTGGAGTCAGGGGCATGATAGATGTGATATCAACGCTTTACAATTATGCGATCAGTGATGAATGGGACTTTAGACCCTGCGATTAGCGATCGCCGATATCAGTGATCAGCGTCGGCACATGCCCATGTATCAGCGAAGGATTTGGGCCACAACAATAGTGATATAGCAATTAAATCACAGTCGTCCGATCCGGAACCGATCAATGGTCTAGATCTATCGGCAAGATCGGCGATCAGCGATTGGTGACCTACAATCCTGACTTGCGATATATCCCGGACCCGATAAGTTTGTAGGCTCCATTTTATAAATTTTGAAATCCAAACTATCCGATTTTTTAATGATTTTCAGTGTTTCTCCAGGGTTTTGTCATATCGTTGTAAAACCTCCGATTTTTACACACTACCCTGTCCCAAAAACGTGTGATAAAACATGATGGGTAACGAAGATGCGAGGGGGGTGTGCTAGAGGAAGAGAGCTTGTACTAGAGAGCCCAAAAGACTGCTAAAAGTGACTAATTTATTATTTATTTTGAAGCCAATAATATATTTGTGAATGTTAATAAGGAAAAATTAATAAAAAATAATTGATTTTTTTAATTTATTTATTAGAAAAAAGTTTGTATCGCTTTCATTATTTAATTTTCTGCTAGATTAGACTCTGCATTTTTGCTTTGATGATGAACCATACTAGATAGTCAAAAATGCTTAAACTCCAAAATTATTATGTTATTTTTATTGAAATAATTTCAATATACAATATATACATCACATAAGCCTTAATTCAGAAAATAAAATATCTATAACGGTTAGATCTTGATTTAGTCTAATAATATTTTATTATTGGACTAGATCTAGATATATCTTAGTATTTTTTTATAAGTAGATAAGTTTTTCCCTCACTACTTACACATGATCATTATCATCGTCATCGCTCTGATCTCACAACTCTTGAGCTCCTCATATTAATTTCAACCATTCTTCTTATTTTACCATTTGCAACTAGGGGAGAGAGAAGGCAACTATCTAAAGATTAGGGACACAAAAGGACCATCCCATGAAGGAGGACATTTAATACCTAGGTCTATGTTCTAGTGGCATCATTAATAAGATTCAATTTCTTTCCATTTGGTTCTCTTCTATGATTTTTGGCATATATTTTCAGATTTTATAGAAAAATTTACAGGATTTCTTTAACATTTTTTTGGGAGATATGAAGGTTATTATTAAAGATTGTATGATTTTGCATCTTTTTGTTTTTTTTTTTGTTAGGTAGATCTATCACCAACTTTAAAAATTAAATATAGGTTCATTTGCTTAGAAATTTACACCTAACACTGTGCAAACGTTCTCAAGTGTGCAACTCCTTGCTCCTACACTTAACCTTGTCTTTTCTCCAAATTTTTCTAACTCTATCTATGCTAGATTTTTTGTTTAAGTCCCCTATTTTTCTTTTCATTACTTTTTATTTTCTTCCAATTTATTCATGCCCTCACACGGGAATGCCCATTTCCGCTTCCCTTCATGTCATGAAATCATGAATGGACATGGGCATCTCCTTTACCTCATCATGTCTTTACCAACTATTTGGTGGTGGGTGCCTAGCCATGCTAGTGAACACCACTCACAAGTTTGCCTCAGATCATGGATTTGTCTCTCCACTTTTAAGGTCAACCAAATATATAACTATTTTAAAATCATGGTCATAATTTATCATTAAAAACTCATTGGCTAATAGAATTGAATGAAGGTTTTCTATATCTTAATTCCATTTTGTTGATCATCATATCCTAATGTCATCAATTGCGTTTTGGACAATATCTACATTGGAGAGTGTTTGGAGTTGTGTGTAATGAATTTTCTCATCAACATTTTGGGCTAAGTATTGTATCCCAGGATAAAGAGATACACAAAATAATTTTGATCTTATTTAGTTGATCAAAGTATGTAGATAAATAATAATTAATCTACAAATGTTAAATTTATTATGTCGACATTTCTAAATAGAAGTGGTTAATTAAATATGTACCTGATTGAGAATGCAGTAGTAACTAAATAATGTAATAATAATTAATATATTGTAACTAAATTATTGTAATTAATGTAATGATAATTAAAATAATGAAATAAAAATAATGTAATTAAAATAGAGAAATAATAATTAATCAAGAAATGTTAAAGATGTTATGTCGACTCTTTTGAATAAAAGAGAAGTTAATTCAAAATGATTAATAATGTAGTTAAAAAAATTAAGTAATAATTAAACTAATGTAATCATGTAATTAAATTAGGTTAGTAATAATGTAGATAATTGTAGCCAATTTAAATTAATTTATGATAATGTGATTAATAATGGGGACCGAGATCTCCTAAGTTTCCTTCCACAATCGCCATGAAAGTTGTTAGGATTTTTCTCTATCTCTAAGGCCTCCATAATTTTTCTTTTAGAATAATGGTCAATAGAGGCAATAAATTTGGAATTCTCCAAGCATATGGGGTGCTTGATTCCTTTTGAGTGTTCAACTAATGTAGATTTCTTAGATCTATCATGAGTGATATTAGCACAATATTCCTTAAGCATAGAATGGATTGAGCGGCCAATTTCTCCAATGTAAACTTTTCCACATCCGTAAGGGATCAAATAGACACCCTTTTTTCTTTTAGGATTAGCATGGTCTTTAGAATGGTTCAACATTTTTTGTAAGGTGTTAGGAGGAGAGAAGGAAACACTGATTTGAGTTTTGTTGAGGTTGTTTGCTAGTGTCCTCGATATATAGAAGTTTGATAGATTTTATGAAGTCCTTATCATTTCTTTTTTGTTCATTATTATCTAGAGAATTTTTTATAGTATTCTTAATCAATTTTCATTGTACGTGTGATATTAAAATACTTTTCTATTATGTTCAAGTTCATTATTTAAGTGATCATTGTCACACATTTTCTTAGCTCTAATATCAAGGGTGATTATTACACCTATTTTTTGTGGGGGATGATGGCGTGACTCCTATGCCTTCATTTATAGACTTTATCATTGAAAATATATTTTTAGAGACACATTAATATTAATTAGCTTTTCATAGTGAAATATTATAATGCAATTTGAAGTTTTTTTCTTATCAATAATATTTTTTAAATGCCACTTATGTATGTATGCATGTGTCATAAAGAGTGTGTATGCATTTATAGACTTTAGTAGTGAAAATATGTTTTTTATCGCACATTAATATTACTTAATTTTGCATAGTGAAATATTTGACTTATGGTGCAGTTTGACCTTTGTTTTATTATTAATAATATTTTTTAAATGCTAGGTATCAATTTTATATCAAGATATTGAAATATATTAGTTAATATGGCTACTAAAATTGTAAATTATTAACAAACCTTAGGAATAAATAAACCATAGAGTTTAAAGGCAAGGGAATAATAAATCAAAGGGTTTAAGTCAAATGTTTTTAGGGTTTAAACCCTAAGTTTTATATTTTTAATATTGGAGTTTATTAATAATCCCGTGGGTTTATAATATTAATAATCAAATGTGTTTCTTAATACTTTGGGTTTAATTAATTCTTAAGGTTTATTAATCCCTTTTGTTTTTAATATTGATCTCTTGGGTTTGTTGATCACTTGGGTTTATAATATTAAACTCTTGGGTTTATAATATTAATAATGTGTTGGGTTTATAATTTAATTAGTTAGGTTTATTAGTACTTTGGGTTTAAAACATTAATTCTTAGGGTTTATTAATTCCTTGGGTTTATAATAGTTTTTTGTTGGGATTTTTTTATCCATTAAGTTTAAAATATTAATAATCTTTTGAGTTTATAATACTATTATTATTTGCGAGTAATAGTATAATAACGTAGGAGACCATAGACCTCCTAAGCTAGTTTTATATTCCAGCCAAAACCAGCTACGGCTAAAATGAGGTTGGTATAAAGACACCAGGTCCTGGTTAAACCATAGACCTCCTAAGCTAGCTTTATATTCCAGCCAAAACCAGCTACGGCTAAAATGAGGTTGGTATAAAGACACCAGGTCCTGGTTAAACCGCTGGGAGATCTACGAGAATGTTGCATTGCAAAACATTAATAACATTAAAAATATTGTTACTTCTAAGTTCAAAGAAAAAAATGTTGTGTAAGAAAGATTTAGCAGCTAAAAGAAAATTAAGATATTTTAAGTAGGTTATCAACCCCACCCTAGAAGATCAAAAGTATCTCTTTGTTTTAACTAGCTCAAAGAGGAAAACTAATATAGCCAAGATTAGAATGAACTCTCATGAGCTCCATAGTGAAATGGGTCATTGGGCAGCTCCTAAAACACCATGAATGGAAAGGATCTCTCATCTTTGTGAGAATATGAACATCGAGGATGAAAATCACTTCCTCTTAGAGTGCCTTCAGTACAACCACTTTAGATCTCAGTTTCATAATCTTTGTTGCAATACTGACCTTCTTGGCCCTTTACGATGCCAAAATTATAGTGAGCTCGTGAGGCTTCTCTCCAAGCTTTTTGAGCATAGGAATAAAATCTTAAATCAAGCTAAATAATTCATTTCTTTAGGTATGATAGACCAAAGTTTGGTCTCAGTGGACTTTAACCATCATCATCATCAACAACAAAACACTATTATTATACTACATGTAAATTATATTATAGTTTGAGTTATAACTATTAATATATTAACAAAATTTTATAATATAGAGTTCTAATTAATTTTATATTAAATATAAATAATATATATATACATTTTAAATATTATATAGTATAATTACTATCTTAGTTTAATATAATAATATTTTAGTTTAATAATATAAAATCTGTGTAATAAATTAATATTTAATATATTTCAAAGTGAAATTATATATAAAAATATTATAATATATTCATAAAATATTATAGATATGTTGATCCAATAATAATAATGGTGACAATAAATATATATTATATTATTAATAATTACATATTAATTATATGTTGATATGTGAATTATTATCTTATGTGTGTTTGTGATGTTCCGTGAAATTTCGGGACATTTGCATCGATTAAGGATGGCCCATAAGTATAAGACTAGAAACATAACTTTTTAGAAAAAATATAACAAGAGCAAACTTAGCCATAAGACTAGAAACATAACCTTTTAGAAAAAATATAACAAGAGCAAACTTAACCTTAAGGTAGGGTGGAAAACCTAATTCATTTTATACATGAATAGGGGTTTTTCTATCATGCATGCTTTAGTATGATCACAAGAAACTCATAACTCTCAGCAATCGACCATTAGGCCGAATTAAGGTTCAATAGGAAGTTCAACTTGTTCTAGACAAGATTTTCAGCAAAAAAAAGAAAAGTGTTGATAAAAAATGAAATTCCTGAATAAAATAATAAGGATTAGGTGGTGTCAGTGTATCCAAACATCTATTTGAGTTTAGTGTACTTAAGCTGTTGCTTCTAAGTAATAATTTAACAGTTATAAAAATGCTAAAGTGCATTGGCCTCACAAATGACTTGTTGGCGGGTCTCAGAGGGCTTGAGATATCTACACCATCACAAAATTATACACAGATAAATAAAGCCCTCCAATCTGCTGATAAACAGGACCAGGAAGTAAAAATTGCAGACTTAGGGGTGAGAAGAATTATGTCTCGGACATTGGATCCCTGCAATGCGTATGTGGGTACCTGCGCTTACATGATCTCGGAGATTCGACCCCGAGAACCACAGCGGAACGTGTGGCAGATCTCCAGGAGAATCAGACTCCAGCTGGGCCAATTGTTGTTTCTCTTCGTCACTTTGGAGTGCAGCCACTGGAGGGCATCACTTTGGAGTGCAGCCACGAGAGGATGGCGAGGCAATCAACGTATACAATACGGAGGCAGTGCATAGGAGCATGTCATTGATAGAAACGGAAATTTCTCCAACAACATTGACCGTTCAAATGTAGCGCGTGTGGAAACATAACCACGCTTAAGAGCCCATGACGAAGCCACCACCAGTGAATAAAGGTAGTGTTCTTGTTTGTAGTATGTACATGCAAGTTTCCCAATTACTTGGAGCCTTTCATGAGAGTCACAACCCATGGAGTCCATGCCGAAGTTTATGGAACCGTTGTTTATTACAATGTTGTGCCCTTTTAATGACAGCCTTAACCATGTGGAGTCCATGCCCAAGTTTATGGTGTTGTCTTATTCCAATGTTTTGCTCGAGATTAATTTAGAATTAATTCTTGTTTCATGATTTGATTAGCTTAAACCTTAATACATGTATGTATTAAATGTTCAATTAATATTATTATTTGTATTTTCTATTTATTAATAACTAATATATAATAGTATATGATATAATACTTAATATAATTATGTTTTATTTACAAAATATTTACAAAGAAACAAAATCAACATAAAAATTCCATACATGGTGAGAAAAAGTCACTATAAATAATTTAATTTGATTAGTGTTAATTTATAATTTAACTTAAATTTATGTGAAGTTATATCCTTTAATAATTTATCTATTAAAAGTATTACTGAAAATATGAACACTTTGTTAAGCATATTGTTTGAGGGTATATTTGGATTTTTTTAATAATAACCGTAGTATCATAAACAATAAAGTATACAATTATAAAGAAAAAATTACTTCTTATTTTTCTAAATCATTTAAGATTCATGTAAATATAGGTTTAATGCATGGATTAAAAGTAAACTTTTTGAAATGATTTTTTATATTAATTTATGTTGGTGGTTAGAAAACACTTTTTATATATAAAAGGCTAATAAACAATTAATATTGGAAAAAAGTCAAGCAATTTTGATAAAAAAAATTTAAATATATTAATTATTTGGTGAATATTATATTATTTCAAATATTTTTATATTTTGAATAAAATTTAAATTATTTTTATTAACTAAAAAGTGTTTTTTAACTTAAGAAAATATGTTTTTAATCTTTATTTTTTTATAAATAACCATTAAGTTTAACATGGATAAAATCTACTAATTTGATATAAGTAAATATTTATTAAAATAAACATATCAAATCACCTAATTTTCCTTTTACAAACCACCATAAAATTTACTTATGTCATAAAAAAATATATTTTTTTACTAGAAAATCATACCATATCACTTAATTTTAGTAATGATTTGGTTAATAGTGATAAAATGTAAATAATAACTATTACATTTTCCCTATTTAAATACAAAATTATAATAAACTTTACTTGATTAAAAAGAGAGAAACACAAATATCCCAATCTCACATCCTTAGTTTCAACATAGATTTGATACCTTTTATCTATTGCTTCTAAAAAAACACATAAGTATGATACAATTTAGGGACTTAGCTATTAGTATATACATTCATTAGTTGTCTAGTGGGTTGTTGAGATGATCTTCCCAACTTTTCTATTTCTTGGGTGTACCCTTGTAGCTCACAATTGCTAGTTACATAGTTATTATTGAAAAAAATAATTAGGATTTAACAAAATATACTTAAGGTTATTAATATGGTGGGTGGTGGATATATGTCTATATTGTATATGAACCACATTGCTAAATATAATTGTAAATGTATTTCATATACCTATATAGATGTCTATCAAGCACATTGGTAAATGTAGTTGTATTACTCATCTAACAACTATTATGAAACATAGCTACAAGTTCCACGATACAAAAAATTCAAAAATACGAGAGTTCAATTTGCTTTGGCCTCAAATTCGGAAGGTACGCTATCTTTTTTTAAATATAGAAATTAAATAAAATAAATTATTTAAATTTTTAAATAATAATAAATGTATAGTAAATTAATATGATTATGGATTTGGTAAAAAAGAAAAAAATTATAAATATAAATTTAATATTTCAAAAATAGAAATTGGTCTATTTATTTAATTTAGTAAAGTTGTTTTTAAATACAAAATTTAATATCTAAAATAGAAATTTCTATATTATTAAAATATTAAAACGAAATTTATATTAAAATATCATTACAATTTAATTGGTAAAGATTTTTTTGCTAACAAAAACTTTAATATTTAAAATGGAATTTTTTTATATTAAAATATAGTAAATAGTAAATTATATAATTTAAAAAATTATAGTCTTAAAAAAATAATAAATTCTAATGATAATATAGGTGGAAAATAGTAAGTTTATACTTGTTAAAAATAATAAATTCCTATAACAAAAAATAATAAATGCTTATTTATAAATATTTTAAAAATATATAATCTCTAATTTTTTCTATTTGAATTTCATTCAGTGGTATTTTTTTTCAAATTTGGTAAGTATGTTGGGAACACTCCAACCCTCTTTTCCTCTTCCCCACTAGTAACAAAATCAACTCCTCTTCCCCACGAGTAATGAAATCCATCGTGAACTAAAGTTTGGTTGTGCTTCTCCCCTCCTGTCTCTTTCGAATTAAGTAGAATGTGCTTTGAAAATGTATTTTCATTGGGACTCTGTTTTAGGTTGTTTTAGTTATTAATTAATAATGTTGTTATTTTTCATTTTTAAGTGTGATATTAAAATTTAGGCTTTGAGGATGTGATTTCTTTTTAAATATATTATTTTACGATGTTTTATGATTTTTCGAATAGGCAAATATATATATTTTTAAATAGTTTAATTTTGGAAGATCTATACTTCCCAATTTTTTCCGTATTGAATTTTAGGTAGTCGAATTTTTTTCGATTCGAATTCGAATTCGTATTCAAATTCAAATTTAGTAACTATGTTATGAAATACATTGTTTTGTGAGTCATGTGGTTTCTGATTTTTTAGTTTATCCCTTGACGACGTTTGGTTTCTCCCATTTGTTTTTGCCCTTTGTAGACTCATGTTATGGTTGTTGTGTGAAGTAACCTACATTATGTATGCTTATGTAATCTTCCAACAATTATTATGAAGTAGATTGTTTTTTGAGTCATGTGATTTTTTATTTTTCAGTTGTATCCCTTTTTGATGTTTGATTTTGTTAAAAATATTTAATAAGTTTAATTTTCGCGGAGGGGCAGAGAGTTACGATTTTCGCGAAGATATTTTCGCACCACTAGCTTCGTGCACTACAGAGCTGATTTCGCACAGCTACCTTCGTGCACGGTAAAGCTATTTCACAGACTTGGATTTCGCAGAGCTGATTTCACAGACTTGTATTTCACCATTAGACAGTCCCGCAATCTGTCACACTAAGCATGTTGTCTTGTTGATTCGAGGTGTCTTGTCGTCAAGTTGTGTTAAGTGCGTGTTCTCAAGGTTGTGCACACAAAAGTTCACTCGTTCACACACTTAGTCATTTTTCTAAAACTTTGTCGACTTGATCACCCTCCAACAATTGGACCTCTGCTGAGATGCAATATGCAGTCTCAACCTTCAGTGATAATGTATTATTGCCCAGAATTGCACAGACCTTGAGGCTGCCTCCCAGATAGCCTGCACTATGCAATCCTAGAATCAATCGGACTCACTGTCACCCAGAACAATGCAAAGTTTCTCAGCAAGCCATCTCAATATGTGTTGTGTTTTGGAGAACTTAGCATCTACAGATAAACACTAATTAACTAGACAAGTAGTTGTGCCTAGAACAATAGTTTAAAGTGTTTTAGACTTTTCCTATAAACAATAGATAAGATGAGAAGATAGAAGGCCTACTTGTAGTTCCGCTTTCCTCTCGTCTCCCTTGTATCAATTTCGTCACTCCTTCCCATACTTAATCCACTTGAGAAGTACCCTGTAAAAGCAACAGAAGACAAAAACCGATCAAAGCATACGATCCATTGAATATAAATTAAAGGAATCAAAAGAAATTCATACATATAAGCATTATGAAAGAATAAAACATATGGAAAAAGGTTCAAACACTTTATTAGACAGATGAAGGAATTACAACCATCAGTGTCTGATTCAAAGTCATTCCTCTAGCTTGGATCCCATCCACATCACATCAAAAGTAAGACAAGCTTGTGGCATCACATCATTTGCTCCAAATTCAAGTCTCATAGCACCATTATCTCCTTACAATTCAACATAATATAGCGACCTGATCACTTAGATGAGTGGTCAATTTATAAGAAGTTGAAGGAGGTTTTGGCATTAATGGTGACATTGAATGGCCTTCCATACTTAGAATTAGTTCCATGGAGGAAGGGATGAGAGCATAGGATGCTCCTTAACTCATTCCTCATCCATTTTCGAGCTCATAAGAGTTGATAAGACAGGGAAACTTCTACATGACTCCAAAAGATAACAATATTCCCCAAACGATATGTGAATTTCACTCATTCTTGCCCAGCGTAGGTGAAAGGAAGCATAAGTTCTCTGTAGCACACCTTGGCAATGGACTTAACTACTCTGCAACGTACCTTCATAAGGGCTTACCTGCGCTGGTCCCTCTAGAGGCAATTTCTGGATGTCTTCAAGTCATGAAACTGTCTAGGAAGGAGGCATTCAAAGGGTTGACTTGTTTAGGGCATAAAACAACTGAATTTAGGGTTTGATGAGTCCTAAAACACTTATCTAAATGTTGGGATTTGATGTGCCCAAATGGGTCTGTAACATCTGGCCCCTTAAGCATGAACTCAGAAAAATGCCAATGTCAAATGAAATGCTTTACAATGTGATGAGGAGGTATCGAGGTGGAAGGTTACCTGCATCAGTTACGATACATATATCATGATATTTGATTTTACATGAATTTCTGAGGGAAGGCATACCCATGCTCAACTTATAAACTTTCATTACATGTACATAAATAGTCGTTTATAGATATAGACCCATGATTGGAATGACTATCAATGTAAAGCTATTGTACATATGATTTAGTACTCCTGATATCGCAGCCCAGATGGATGAAACTAGATCTGGGGTCTTCAATATCGTTCAAACGTTCGCTGAAGTATGAGTCTAACCATGTGAATTTGTGATCTAAAGTTGAACATGGGAAGACACCATCTGATTACCAGCCAATGACGTAAGCTGTTTGTAGATGCGAGAGAAATCACCGATAATGATAATGATCCTCAAGATACTGCAATGCATTCTACATGGTGTGAATGGATGATTTAATATTGAACACCATACAAAGTCTTTTGGTTGACGACCATTGATGTATGCTTATCACCAAAACCGAGAAACCTACCATTGATGCATGCAAGCCTCAAGGTATTGAATGGGTGTTTCTAAGTCAACTTCTTGGATAATGAGTTGATGTTGAAAAGAAGCGACTCGTCGTAGAAGGGACTTGATGTATCCCACATCAATGACATGAAATGAGTGTAGTGATTTTAGATATGGAATTTGACTGACGACACAAGGTTCAGGAATAACGGTCATGAAAATGAAGGTTTATGAGTACTGCAACTGAATGACTTCTCTTGAACATATCAAGCTAATAACCCAACCCAAATAGTCACAGTGATGGCGTGAAAGTGTCATGTTCAAGAGCGACCTGCTACCATAAAGTGGTTTTCCCCTTTTTCCATTTTCCCTAGTCATTGCTAACGAGTACCTCTTTATTTTTATCAAGCTTGAGGAGGATAACATATGCTTGTTGTATAATTTCACCCTTCAGGGAAACCCATCACTATTTGATGTTTTAACGAGTCTAGCAAAGGTGAAACTCAGTCTTGTCTAGATGGACAAGTTTGTCACTATTTGATGTTTTTAATGAGTTTAATGACAAAGATAACTCGGTCCTTTTCATGGTTAGAGAGTTTGAAAAGGTACAAAAAGAAAACTCCACAAGTTCTTTTTCATAAATTAATCTCTCAAGTCCAAAAAAGCGTAAAATAATACAAGAGAGATATCTTTTCCAATCCATTAACGAGCTCGAAAGGACAAATGCTCGACAATCTTTTCATATTTAGAGAGTCTAAAAAGATCTTAAAGAGGACTCCAAGGGGATTCCTTTTCATTTTTAACAAAGCTAAAAAAAGAGATAAAAGTGTGCTCTGTGGTCAAAAGTACAACTTACAATCAAGCACGTTGAATTCTACAAATCAGTTGTAAAACTTGCTTAAAACATCACCAAATGGATTAAAAATATCTGTTTCAAAGGAAAAAATAGGCAAATACTAATGTTTAGTCGATTTATTAACATGAAATAAACATAAAACAAGTTTTTACCATTTGGAACTTACCATTCAGTTTTGTGCTCTGAGCTCAGTTTTTATCACAAACTTCACCAGCTAATTGCGAAAGAGTCTGTGGACCATTTCTCAAGCTGTCCAGACTAGACAGGAACTAAACCTCTCTACTTTCTTTTCAATTCATTCTTTTTTCATTTCATGCAAATTTTAGGGCTTTTTAGGGCCCCTGGGGTTTTATTTTTCTCCCCGGGATCAGTGCAAGATTTCACATCAAAAACTGCACTAAAGAGCACCCAGATAGAAGGCTAGATGCTTTGCAGCACACAATCTTTGTGTCTATGCTACCCTGGGCAAGTTTCCCAAGTTTTTTTTAGCTGTTAGCTCCAAAATTTGTCCTATTTTTTGCACGGAAAGGATCTTAATTTAGCTTATGATTGTGTTCCAGGCTTTCATTGGATCAGAATGTCAATTACAATGTGAGAAAGAGAGCATGAACAACAAGACATGGTTTCCCTAAACAACTTGGGTATGGTTGAGGCCCTCGGGAATTGTGGGTTACTCAAATACTTTAAGTTGTCCGGAATGAGGCAAGAAATAGAACTATTGTAGTTTCTTTTTTGTGCATGGGATCTGACAGATCAAACATTTCACATTAGGAACAAGATGGTCCCTATTACTATTGAGGATATTTACTTTCTTACCGGACTGTCGAGGCGAGGTGCCCCCATCTCACTTTTTGGATTTGCTCGTGGAGGTGAATCAGTGAGAGATTACATCAGACAGTTTTGTCAGCCAGGTATATAGCTTAGAAATGACGGGAAAATAAATATTAGGGATGTAAGTGATTTTCCCTTAAGATCGATCCTCTTCACGGTCGCAAAATTGGCTGGCAGTGTGAAACTACATCTGGCGAACATATCTTATATGCAGTATGCATTCGAATTTCTAGAGCCAAAAGTTTTCAACTGGTGTGAAGTTGTACTTTCACGCTTGAAAGAACAACTAACTAAGGTAAAAAGAAATAAGATGAAGAATTTCTGCTATGGTTCAATCTTAACTGATTTTTCCTTAGAGAAAATCCCATTGATGCAACCACACCATGTATCACTCGGTGTGGCTAGTCCTAGAGATACACATATGCAAAGATGGGTTGAATTGATGGCTCAGTGAACAATCATTTTCTCCCTGCATTTTTCAGCTAGCTTGAGCGACAACATGTTTTTATCGAGAAGCATCGATACTCAGGGATGGATTATCATGGAGATCTAGATTTGATTCTACCAGTTGGAGCACAATGGGGTGCTATGGGTAAGTTATTTAACCAAAGTGTTTTTTTATTTTTCAATTTTCTACCTATTTTTTTTTAATGTTTTTTAATGTTTCCAATACTAAACTAAAATTACACTTATGCATACAGATGTTTGTACTATTCGACCTGTGGTGCACCAACAGGTTGTTGGTGGGCCAGTGCAAAGAAACATCGGGAGAGAAGTTCTCTAGGACTTGGATTTGGCTAAGACCTTAGCAGAGTTGCGGGATCAAATAAAGGGATTAACCCTTGGTATTCTGGATATCTGGATCAAGGAGTTACCTATGAGGCTGCAGTGCCATAGTATTGGTGTTCCTAACCATTGGGCTAGGCTTTTGCACATGATAGCACAGGTTGTGACCTGTTACCATGAGAACCACTAGATATAATTAGGATGTTTTGTATGCATTTTTGAGTTTTTGGGTCAGATGACCAAATGTGTCTTGGGCACAAATTTTTAAAACACCTATCTATTTTAATTTCAAAGTTTTCTATGGTTATATGCAATCCTATTCAACTGATGATGTGAATGGAAATTATTACTTTTACATATGTTGAAAATGTCAATTTAACACATAATTCGCTAGAGAATCAGTTAATGTGTTAATATTTCTGGAAATATGTTGATATTGAATGTCTTCAAAATGTCTTTCCAAAATACAAACTCTAAGGAACATACGAAAAGTTGTTGGATTTCATACAGTATAAATGTTTGTTAGTTCTAGTACAACGAGTTACGAGTCCAGCCTAATGATGATTCGGCGAATGCCAAGTGAAATAACATCATAAAGTAGTTCAATCAATGTGTTATACTCAGCGATATTGTTTGTCAATCGACTGATACAAATCCCTTGAAAACTCACTAACTCGCCACTTTTTTCTCAAATTATATTAAAAAAAGGTAAACATATGTTTCTTCTATTCATTAGATAATTTTCAAAAGTATTTGAATTTACATCATTGCAAATATAAATCTATTTGCACAACCGATTTTTTTTTTTAGTTTTCATTTGTTTCTAATTTATACTATCTGTTTTGTTCAGCTTGAAATGATTTAAGAAAACCAAAAAAATAAATATATACCTTCAACAACCAAGGGAAATGAACTTTTTTTTTTAACATTGCTCAATCAAAAAACACTGTCAATAGACTTTCATCTCCATTAAAAACTTCAAGCTCTATAGATTCAAAAATTTATGTAATTAAAAGGAAAGTTTTAAATATCTAATAGGGAAATATTGTAATATGTAATACACATCTGCAGTGTTGTTTTATGGCTTCATTGCTCATTTTTTCCTTTTTAAGAATGGTTTTCAAATTTGGTCCTTACAATGAATTCAAGTTTGCTTGATGTCTTTTTATAATAATGCAGTTTCTTTTTGTTGATGTCTTTTTCTAATAATATGGTTTATTTTCATTAACGATGTGATTTAATTTTTCTATGATTTCAACATCTCCTTAAAAACCCTTCATAGCAACAGATACATGGACACCCACATGCACAAATTAGTTCCTAGATGTTGAATGGAGAGAATGAAGTGGGAGACGCAATAGTAGTTGTATGGACAACTATTGGCATTCTATATCTTTTTGGAACACCAACCACAAAAATAAAATTAAGTTGTAGCCCTGTAGGCAGACCAATAAGTTTCATTTTAACATGTCTCCTGGTTCAAAACTCTACATAATTTTATGGGAAGCACACTTATTATTTCTCAATTTTTTTGATAGAATTAATTTGTATGTTTTCAAAATCTAGAGAGTTAATAGAGAAAAAGATTTTTTAAGATAAGAGAAGAAATATGAGGTTTTAAATAAAGTTTGATTTTACAAATGCTAGGCTTAATAGTAAGCTTGATTAACGTAAGTTCAAATGGCAGTAATGCTAGGCTTTTGTAAGCATTATGGTTGTGATTCATAGAATATCTAAAAATATAAAAGAGATGCTAGTAGTTATTTACAAGAATATAAAAAATGTTTGAATCACTAAGTGTAGTTATGACCATCTAATGGGGTAATCTCATAATTGAACAATCTTGTCAGTATGGTTGGTTGAAAAGAAAGAAAGAAAAATTTGCAAAGAAAGAAAGAAAATTTTGCAAATGAGGAAAGAAAATGAAAATGAAGATACAATAGAAAATGTGGTTATGATGTAAAAATATCAATATTATCACTTTAACTTATTTTTAAACATGATAAAATTACATCTGTAACTAATTTATTTTATTTATTTCTATAAAAAGAAAAATTATTTATTTATTACTATAAAATAAGAATGTATTCACCTCTTACTATAAATAAGAATTTAAATTAATAAAAAGATTACTCTGTCTATATACCAATGTTTGCTTAAAAAAACCCCTAAAGAAATAACCCCATCGTTCTTATTATGCTATCTCAAAATATCCAAGTCGAATATTAGAGTTTCAAAGTAATGATGTCTTCATGGAAAATGTAAGGAACCCTATCAGCCTTATTATACTATCTCAAGATATCTATGTTGAACATCAAAGTAATGTCATCAATATGTCCTCATAAAGGTAGGATGGAATGTTTTCATAGTGGTAGGATGATCAATACTCATATATTCAGCATCCTCGAAGATGCAGTAAATGGTAGTAGTTATTCACAAGATGAAAAAAAGGTTTTTGAATTAGTGAGCGTAATTATCATCATCTAATGGGGTAATTTCATAATTGAACAATCTTGTGTTAATGGTCGGTTGATAAGAAAGAATAAAATTTTACAAATTAAGGAAAATGAATATACCACAGAAAATGTAATATGTGGTTATGATGTACAATGTCAAAACTATCGATTTAATCTAATTTTAAGCGATGGACAAGTATGAAAAATATCGTTTCAAATGCTAAAATACATACCTCTTGAAGGCCATTGATAGGGACCATGAAATCGCTTTCCTTTATCGACACTTCAGAAGCTTCATAACTCCCCTCAAAAAATGAATATATAAAAAATATGAAGTGAAATACTTCAATGGATTGATTTTTCACATTTGAGAAAAGCAAGATGTAATTACAAGTAGAAGTAAATACAAGGAGACACAGATCCACATCAAACCTTCAGGTTGAATGGAAATATTAAGATATTCTGCTTGATACGGAGCGTAACCATGATGATTCTCATTCCGTAGCAATTTCATTGTTTCCTCCTCAGTAAGGGAAAATAGTCATTGACTTTTCTCAAATACTTAGTCCAAAAAATCTTCATCGATGACGTGATGGACGATATAAAAAAAATCCAGAGTCTACACATGACTATATAAATATCAATCATCCATTCCATACATAACAAAAATCTTCATCGATGACATGATGGACAATATAAAAAGAATCCAGAGTCTACACATGACTATATAAAGATCAATCATCCATTCCGTACATAATAGTTTTAATTGGTTCTGCCTAAATTAATGAACTGAATGAAAGGCCAGGGAAACGAAAGTTGAAATTAAAAGTAAGAGTTCAAAATACCTTGCGAACTTGTGTTCCACTCACCATAAGGTTGGGATTCGAAAAACAATGGAGGCAAGATTCACAGGCTCAGAATAATGTACCTCGGCCATCGTTAATTCTTTCTTTTTGCCATTTGTTTCTTCTAAATCTTTGATACCTTCAAAATATGCCTTATTCACACATACCAATACATATTTACTTCTCCTTTGCTATCAATGAATGCGAAAATAAACCTCTGTTATTAACAAATGAGAACATAAACCTCATATCATGGCTTCTAACTCCCATTATGACTGACAGCCTGGGAATGGATGCACAACCTCCATTGCGTTCCATTGCACTTACCTCATGTAGACTTTAGAGTGTTACATTAGTCAGAGAATTGGAATTTTTTGAAATTTCCTATGGACATGCAACCCTTTAAAGGAAATGTTATAATATTATTTAAATTTTTTTTGAAAACCTATAAAAATCAAAATTTAAATTTCTTTTGACTCGTAAATTTCGCTAAGCACTTCCCTGACATGTTAGAGGGGCTTTGGAAGGGCTGTGACGTGTTCAAATTTGAACACTGCTTCTGAGTTTATTGAATCTCCATCTAAGTCCATTGACCTCCACAAAAATGTCCTCTTGACTCCCAACATCGATTTGGAAGTTTCGAGCCCTCCCATTAGTCGCACCTTGAATCCTCCCTCACTATAGTGGAAAAACTCAGTCCCCTCTTTATCATCCCCTTCCTCCTTTAAAAATGTTTCGATATGTATCAACCATTCCAACCAACATGAAACCAATTCCACATCATCCCATTGGATATGTATCAACCATTCTAACCAACGTGAGGTCATCACCATAATAGTGGATTATTCCCCCATTAGGGCTCTTCACTCCCTCAATGATTTCCCTCATGCTTTCTTCTCGTCAGGTGCCGTTGATGGAAGTAACAATAAATTTTTAATCATGTTTTCAAACAATTTGGTTAAATCTTCTAATTATATCCCTAGTCCTCTTCTTGTTAATTATTATAAAAATATTAATATTTTTTTATTTCAACCTCTCCCGAGAGGGTAGCTAAATTGTCTAGTTTTTCTTCCATTAATAATAATAATATCAGAGATAATTTAATTTGACCCTGTCTTAGCAGTAAGAGAGTGGTTAATATGTCTATTTTTTCTTTTGATCCTCCAACATATAGGTTTTTGCTGAAAGGATTAAATTTTTCTTTGGCTCCAAGAAAAATCCCTATGGAAGAGGTGATTTGTGGCATTGAATAGGATAAAATATTTAGCCGATAACATTAAGGATGACATCATAAAAGAATGTGTTGCTATCCTTAGGAAGGAAAACCCCCCTAAGATCAACATTAGCAAAATGAGAGTTTGATTCCCTCAAGGCTTTGAACATTAATCATGATATCGTTATTCTCAAAGCTGACAAGGGTGAGGCTGTCCTTATCTTGGATAAGGAGGATTACCCTAAAACTAATTTATCACTTATGTAACATGGGAGCTACATAAATATTAATAAAAATCTCTTAAAGAAAATCTTGAAGGTTGTGGCTCTTGCTATAAAATCTAGTATGTTATTTAGCTCCATTAGCCATAAGCTAATCGAGAGTAACCCTCTCACTCCTAGTATCTATGGATTCCCCAAGATCCATAAAGTAGGGGTTCACATGAGTCCCATTGTCAACACGATAGGTGGGCCAACATATCTTCTAGCGAGGTATTTAACTTAGAAGCTAAATTCCCTTGTTGTTCCGACAAAGTGCTTTGTCAAAGACTCGACATATTTTATTAATGAGTTAAGGGAATACAATTTGACCCTGGGGATGTTTTATTTAGTTTCGATGTAGTTTCCCTTTACACTAATATCCCTATTAATGAGTCTATTTAGGTTATGAACACCATTAAAGTTGCAGATACTACTAGATTGGTTGAAATTTCTCTTACCTATCCTTTCTTCAACTTTGAAGGGGAGATCTATGAACAAACTTGTGGTGTTGCCATGGGTTATTATCTTTCACTTATCAGGGTTAACATGTTGATGGAGGAATTTGAATCCAAAGATTTGGCCTCATTTTAATTCAAGCTGAAGCTTTGGAAAAGGGTTTTGGATGACACCTATGTCGTGTGGCCTCATGCATGGGAAAATTTAGATCTATTTCTTCAACATCTTAACATTTAGTCTATCTCCATTAATTTTACCATGGAATGTGAATCCAATAGTATATTGTCTTTCCTTGACATTCTTATATCTAAAAAGGACGATGGTTCTTTCTCTCACCATGTCTTTCGTAAGAAAAATCATACAGAGAAATATCTTCATGCTAAGTTCCATCATTATCCTACTAAAAAACTGAGAGTTCTTAACATGTTAGCTACTCGTGCTCTAAGAGTTTCTAATGATATTCACCTTGATGATGAGGAGACCGATCTCCTTGAGGTATTAGAGAATAACGACTACAGTAGGCACTAGGGCCTCAAAGCTTTCCTTAAAACTTCCAAAGGACCTAGGATACTAAAAGAACCCAAAGATAAGATTTCGGGGGATCATCTTCCATTTATCCAAGGGACCACTAACAAAATTGCTAGGCTCCTGAGGAAGCATAGGGTTCCTTGAACCTTTAGGTCCCTTAAAACCATTCAAATCTCCCTAAGGTTGGTCAAAGACCTGGTGGAACCTAAGAATATGAAAGGTGATTATGTAATCCCATGTTCCAATGGGACACCCTACATTGGCGACACCGTACACTCAATAAATCCAATGATATGGGAGCATATAGCTAACATCAAGCATGATAGGACCCACTCCTCATCATTAGCAAAACATGTGGAGAAGAAAAAACATCACATATGTATTGAAGAGGCTGACGTCATTGCAAGGATTAATCATTTTCTTCATTGAAAGTTTAGGGAGGCCATAAATAATGAAAGGAGACCAAGTAGTATTAATAGAGATAATGGCTGAAAAATTAGTAGTTGCTAGATCCTTGCCATTTCTTCTTACACACTTCTTGATTTGGCTTTATTCATCTTGTCCCACTTTCCATCTTTATTATTCTAATTCTTTAATTAAATAATTTATTATTAGATATTGTTGTTTGTTTAAGAATTATTATAATTTCCTTATTCTTATCATCTTATTTCTTTTCCTTCATTTTATATTCATTTATGACTTTACTTTATTGAATTTTTAATTTTTTTTTTAAGATTTTTATTTATATATAATCATAATTTAATAATATCCTTTACCATTTGAGTTCTAT
>APFE031744429.1:73720-91927 GCA_000404065.3 Pinus taeda | reverse complement strand
CTTATCAAGTGGAAGAACTTATCCGCTAAAGATTCCACATGGGAGGATGAGAATTTTATACAAAAGCATCCAAAACTCCTCAAGCGTTGAGGACAACACTTTTTTGAAGGAGAGGGGCATGTTGGGTCCCTATAATACTAGTGATTACCCCATTACTATTGTAGTTATACCCCTTATTAATATTGTTGTGCCCCTATTGCCCCCATATTGTTATTACTGTGCCCCATAGAATCCCTCTATTGTATTTTTGTGGCTTTATATTATTATTGTTAGGTCGGTTGGGTTATATTGTGACTCCTTAGACCCTATATATAGAAAGGAGGTTTTGTCATTTGTATCATCCAAGAATTGTTCATTTATGTAATGTAAAGGAGGTTGCCCCCTCGAAGAGGCTGAATTCTGAGGCGTTGATCTATCTTTTCTATCTTTTATTGAGCTAGTTTCATAACAAATTTTGATCATTGTCCCGGTGTGAGTCCCTTCTATCAGGACACTCCTTTGCATAGTGACCTGCTTTATCGCAAATGTAACATCGTCCTTTTCTTCCACCCTTAGGTCCATTTGTTCCTAGCAACAACAAATGCATTTGATGGAGGCTCAGCAATTCCGCTTTTCACATGGTCCAACACTTCCTGTTCTTCTAATGTTAGATCGAGAGACATCTTCCATCCGTGGTAGTCAGACTTCTCACGGAGCTTGTATTCAACAGGGAAGTGTGTTGAGGACCCCAAGAATTCTTTTTGGATAGCCTGCCAATCTTCTCTTCGGTGATTGCTCTTGCTCTTGCTCGGGCTTTGTCTTCACCTCAGCTCCGATACCATGTTAAGTTATGGTATGTTCTATGCTTAGAGCAGTTTACTTATTTTTCTTATTATTATCCATAGATTAGCAATCACATGTACATTAAGTGAAGTGTGATAGAACATTAAACGATCGACAGAAAACAAGCCAAGACAAGAGACACAAGATGTAGCGGCTAGCCAGGGACAAACCCCACTATGGGGAAACGCTTTGAAATCTTCTTTTATCTTCAATAATTTAGCAGAGAGAAATAGTACAAAGATCTTATTTATATCAGTAGCATCAAACCCCAGATCAGCCCTAACTAGGGCAGCAGACCCTAGATCGAACTTGTTAAGTTTCCATCGGTGAGTCGTTCACCGTGCACCAGTTCAAGACTTCGTCGTGCACCAGTCCATGATTCGCCGCGTACTAGTCCAAGATTTCACCGTGCACCAGTCCAAGATTTCACTGCCCACCAGTAAAAGATTTTTCCGCGCACCAATCCAAGATTTCGCTGCACACCAGTCAAGATTTCGTTGCGCACCAGTGTAAGATTTTGCCACGCACCAGTGCAAGATTTCGCCGCGCACCAGTGCAAGATTTCGCCGCGCACCAGAGAGAGAGAGATGTGATGATCAGTGTGTGTCCAAATGAGGAAAAGACCTCTTGTATTTATATACAAATGTTGATGATGAATAGATGCGTCTGTTGGGCTTCTAAGCGTACATGAGTTGCTGGTCGGCTTGATAATTATTCCATAATCAAAATAAAATCATATCTCCATAAATACTTATCGCAATCGGATGATCTTTAGATCAATCCTACACCTCTCGACGAGAGGAATCTAGGAAAAATATTATCAGCCATGAATAAGGTGACCCACATGGAGTTTTTCCCTAGTTGCCAATTTTAACAAGCTCTATTGTAAATACTAAGTTTCGATCTTTCCTCATGCTTTCTAAGGAGTTCGGTGCTGATGGAGACACATTCACTGGAAGTTTTATAGGTTTGTTGAATGATGGTTCTCGTCAAAGGGGTAAGAATATAAATTGATTAGAAGCGGTGCTTATGGTGTTGAATTGAGGTAGCATTAGATGTTGCAGGGAGGCTTGGGCACATGTATTCAAAGAACCCAAAAATCATTTTGGGAAATTCCACCCAGAGACAATTTTATTAAAATATTTAATATTTTTTAATGGGGCCTTAAGTCTAAACTTAAAAAATTAAAAATATTAATGGGTATAATCTTACTGTGGGTGTAACTTCTAGAAGAAGACGAGGATCAAGCTAAAATGATCTTAGCCATTGATTAAATTTTAATTTGGGTCATTGAATGTCAACGAGAAGATTAATTAAGAGAGCTTGGGGGTCATTTGGAAAAAACACCGAGAGATCAAGAGTTCGAATTTCTGAAGTGAGAAGTTCTCAGGAGGAAGTTATGATCGAGGAGATTTCTTGCAGCTGAGGGGCAGGGATAGTATCTAGACAGAGAGAGATTTTCTAAACCAGAGTATCATCAGCAGAGAGAGGCAGAGAGTGATCTAGCAGCCTAGACGTAGAGGTTGATGCAAGGCTACAAAGGGCCATGCAGAGGCAATGCAGAGGGTGAGAAAGAGTCTGATATTTTGCTAGGGAGAGTCAGTTTTAGAAATCCGAGTGTGAGACCGAGAGGCTGAGAGCAGAAATTCCAGGTAGCAATTCGATCAGCAAACTGGGTGACGCAGTGCCTAGAGAGGTTGACGCAGGGACTATGTGAGAAATGCCAAGAGGCAGCATAGGGCTTGCCAAAGGCACTCATCTAGGGTCCGGATTAGCTGGGATTTTCTCATTGATTGTGTGAGATAATCTCATAAATCTTTCTGCTAGGATTTCTCTATGTAATTGAATAACCTGAGAGGTATTCAGAGGATGTATTCAGAATTTGCTACTACTTAATAATAATAAACCCTCATATCTGTTGCACTGGTTTTCCTGCATTGGGTTTTTCCGGGGACATTTGTCCAAAAATACATTATCAATTGTGTTATATTGTCTTTCATGCTCAGTCTTTTGTTTCTGTATAATATTTAATTAAGTGAAGGCTGCAGTGTATGTATTGCGATATTTTCTGTAGGAAACTGCAAGTAATTTGTTTAAAGGAATTTAACAAATAGGAGTAATAGCATCAGTTGCTACAGTAGGGATTCATGTTGGGGAATTTTCACATGGTATTGAAGCTACAAGTGAAGCAAGAAGAGCAGAGCCGATAGATCCAGTTCTAAGCAAAAAAAGGGAATTCAAAAAAGCTGCAGGAGGTAGCAGTTTGAAACCCTTGAGGGTTTGCGCAATTCTAAGCCGAAGGGCTGAAATTTCGAGGCAGTCTCTCTCCAAGAGAATTGATAGAGAGAAGGGCTTCTAGATTGAATTTTTGTCGAGGCAAAGGGAGCAGCATTGAAGCCTCAGCATGAGGAGAGATGGTGGGACACAGATTTTTCTGCAAGCAGTTTGTTGGGTACAAGATCATCAGAAGAAAGAGGAGAAGCACAGTTGAGGAAATTTCTTCATTGGAGAATTCCTAGCCAAGGAATTTGAATTCTCTAGAGCTGAGTAGCAGCAAGGGGGAGCAGTTTTACTAGCTCCAGTAGGGAGTGCGTAGGCTAGACCAACAGCAACACAGATGAGAGAGGAGGTCATTCAACTTTCTATTTTTGGCAGAAATGGCAACCAATGGCTTGAGGGATCAGGACAGGTTGGACGGAGCATCCAACTATGTCATCTAGAAGGCAAGGATGTCATTCCTTCTAGATGAGCATGCCCTCAAGACATACGTCGACCTCATGGTGGTTGTCCTTGCAGATCTAGATCCGTTGCAGAAATACCAAGCTAAGATGGCAAAGGCCAAGAGGATGATCCTAGATGGAGTCAAGGATCATGTCATGTGTCACGTTGCTAGCAGAGGGACAGCTAAGGAGATGTGGGATGCTTTGGCTACATTATATATCAGATCTTCCGAGCAGCAGAAGATGTACCTGGAGCAAAAGTTGAGATATGCTCAAATGCAGAAGGGAGAGTGTGTGGATCCATTCCTCACAAAGCTAAGGAAACTATTCAAAGTTGGATAGATTGGCCCTCAATTATGTCTCATATGAGTGGCAAGTCTTTGTCTAGAGTATCCTAGGCAAAGCAGCATTGCCGAATTGGGATGAGATGTGCACGGCTCTAAAACAAGAGGATTTGAGGAGAGACTTAGTCAAGGTCAAACTTGACGAAAGCAGCAGCAACAGTGGGTTGAAGCTCAACGAGGAGGAACATAATGTAGCCCTTGCATCAAAGGGATAGCAGGAGCAACGGAGACGTAAGAAGGACATCTCAAATATCAAGTGTTTGAGGTGTGGTGAGATGGGTCACTATGCTACACAGTATCCTCTCAAGAAGAAGGACAAGGATGATAAACATGATCCGAAGGTTGTGCCCACGAAGATTGAAGAAGAGGAATTTGCCATGACATCCAAGATACCTCCAGGAGGGAGGTGGGATGATTTGGAGTTGTAGTTCGAAAGAGCTACAAATGGGCATGATCCATGAGGAGTCCACCCTTTTGGATCAATACCTTGCTATGGGAGCCCAGATCAGTAGTAGCAGGCTGGACTAGTGTCGAATGGTGTCCAGGACTATCGGAGAGATAGTTGCAGTGGCTAGGAGTGCCAGAGTTTGAGCAGTGCAGAGAAGAGTTGGCAACAGTGCAGATGGCACAGAGTAGAGTTCAATAGCAACGCAGTATATTCAAAGGGTCAATGCAGAGACTAGTAGCAGTGAGGATCCAACATTCACCTATCATACTGAACACAATTAGTTCAGTAATTTTGGATGTTTTTCCGTTGCTATCAGCAACAGTTTGCAGTGCAGTAACAGTTGGCAGTGGCAGTCCTAGCAGTAGCACAGATGCAACACTTGAGAGGGAGTTGTCGTACAGATGCAGTGTTGATAGTGGTAGTGTTAGCAGCAGTGCAGTAGTTGGTGGACAGTATTTCAGACATCAGCAACGCAGAAGACGATGCTTCAGAGTCAGAGCGGTATGCAACAACGTATATTGCTAGAGCACATTCCTCGCTAAGAGGGAGTGTTTATTTGGGGCAATATCAGATGTGCTCTAGGACTCAAATTTTGCAGGGAGGCTTGGGCACATGTATTCCAAAGAACCTAGAAAGCATTTTGGGAAATTCCAAGTAGATACAATTTTATTAAAATAATTAATATTTTTTTAATGGGACCCTAATTCTAAACTTAAGAAATTAAAAATATTAATGGGTATTAATCTAATTGTGGGTGTAACTTCTAGAATAAGACGAGGATCAAGCTGAAATGATCTTAGCCATTGATTAACTTTTAATCTGGGTTATTGAGTGTCAACGAGGAGATTATTTAAGGGAGCTTGAGGGTCATTTGAAAAACACGCCGAGAGATCAAGAGATTGAATTTCTAAAGTGAGAAGTTCTCAGGAGGCAGTGCTGGTCGAGGAGATTTCTTGTAGTTGAGGGGTATGGATAGCATCTGGAGAGAGAGATTTTCTCAGCCAGAGAATCATTAGCGGAGAGATGCAAAGAGTGATCCAGTAGCCTAGACGCAGGGCCGTGAAGGACCACACAGAGGCAGCGCAGAGGGTGAGAGACAGTTCGAGATTTTGTTGGGGAGAGTCAATTTCAAAAGTCGGGAGTCACAGTGTGAGACCGAGAAATTGAGACCAGAGATTCCAGGCAGAAAATTGACCAGCAAACTAGGTGATGCAATGCCTAGAGAGGTTGACACAGGGACTGCGTGAGAACTGTGCATAGGCAGGGTAGGGCCTGCTAGAGGCACTTCATCCAGAGTCTAGATTAGCTAGGATTTTCTCAGTGATTGTGTGAGGTAATCTCACAAATCTTTCTGCCAATGTTTCTCTCTGTAATTGAATAACCGGAGATGTATTCACAGATGTATTTAGAATTTTCTAATGCTTAATAATTAATAAACCCTCAAATTTGTTGCAGCAGTTTTCCTGCATTGGCTTTTTCCGAGGATATTTGTCCAAAAATAACGGTGTCAATTGTGGTGTATTTTCTTTCTTGCTCGGTCTCTTGTTTCCGTATAATATTTAATTAAGTGAAGGTTGCAGTGTATGTATTACGATAGTTGCCGTAGGAAACTGCAAGTAATTTGTTTAAAGGAATTTAACAAATACGAATAATACCATCAGTTGCTGCAGTAGGGATTCCTATAGGGGAATTTTCACATATGGCCTATCCTTCTGCTGACAGGAAATACCTTAAAATTTTTGTGCAAGCTATTCAAGTTTTTATCTTTTCTACTACACATTATTTTATATTTGTTTTAATTGATCGCATCTTTGTGATTGCAGGTCGGGAACAATTACGTTGGCTACACTGAAATTTCCATTATACGTGACCTCGAACTCCTAGTTGGTTAGGTTAGGAATAGGTCTAATTGAAATTTAGTTTAACTACATGTCCATCCTGCATTCATTTCCCGTAGTTTGTCTTGTTTTTTCTAGTTTTGGTTTCACATCATGTTTTGCTTTAGCCATTTTCTGTCTTGTCTTCTGGTTTTGTTTCCTTGTTGTGTTTTGTCTTTCCTTTCATTTTATGAGACTGTGCATGGAGATGCTCTGTTGGCTCAAAGGATATGTGGAAAAATAGAAAACAACTTTGTGACACTTAAACATTTGGCGAACCTTCTATCCATCTTCCTTGTGTCAGTTACACCTTTTGGTGGATGAAGTTCTGGCGCAAAATATGATCCGTCCGTTTGAGAGTTTTGGTTAAACCATGAACCTATGTATATTTAGGAAAACCTCATACCCACACTCGGTTTTCATGTTTCGGTGTTGTTATGTCTATCCAATTAGTAGAGGAGGAGAAGGGGGAAAATCTAAACGAGCAAACCTAAATCAGAGGTCTCTACATGCTTCTCTGGAAGAACAACCTCTTTTGCTCTCAATAACTTGCGATCCCTCTTCCACCCATAAAATGAATAAGTGTCAATGCACAGTCCTATAAAATAACTAAATAAAGGCGAAAGAAGAGAAAGGCTTCCTACACAGAGAGGTGAAGCAAACAACTCTGTCAGGGTACTATCCAGGCTCGCTGGCAGCAAAGCAATGTTTATGTTCCTGAAGTGACTCTGTCAGGGTACTGTCTAGGCCTGCTGGCAGCGGAGCAACACCAGAGAAGGAAAAACATACTCTGAAAATATTAAGCTCGTGAACTTCACTACCCTTCCCAACTCGAAACTTTGTGATATCGTTAAATCTTATGATGTGTTCAACCAAGAGAGAGGTATAGAGGGGGCCATGTTTATTCATGGGGTAAGTGGGGAGACCAAAGTAATCTACATGATGAATCAATACTCCCTGAAGAACCAAGACCCTACACAAAAGAGTTAACCAAGGCAGAGAAGCTAGAATTCTACCAGTGTGTCACCAAGTGTTGTCGATGCTACAACACCCTCCAAAATTTTGGCCTACGCTCAATTTCAAAGCCTTCCTTGGTCTTGTACATTGTCGTCTCAAAAATTGAAACTCATTCCATGTGTTTTCTTGAGGATTTTTTTGGTCGCCTTTGCAAGATGGGCAAAATGTTGTTATTTCACATATTAGTTGTCGCATCATGTATATAAGCATGTTCTGGTCACCTTTGTGTAAATGAGTTGTTCTAACCTTGTAAACATATGTCGCACTCATTTCCAAAGTTTTAAGCATTGTTGCACAAGTGTCATCACAGTCGTCGCAAAGTGTATCTTAAGAGTTTCACTTCTCTCAAATTGTCGTAAAGTTATCGCACGAAGGGAAATGCATTGTCATGTGTCCTGGATTATCTATGTTGTCGTGTCACCAAGTAGTCTAAGTGTGTGATCACAATTGAAGTCTTATCATTGTTCACATCAGTCTCACCAATCCCACACTTAGTCATTTTCTGAAAAGCTTCCCGACCAAGCAACCTAGCATCACCTAGCCTCCCTGAAGTGTGCATTGTGCATTGTCAATCATCTAGCTATGACCTTGCCTCTTGGAACTGCACAATGTGCATTTCCTGCCTCCCAGGACTGCTACACTGCATAGTTTCAGTGCTCAAACCCTAACCTTGAATCCCATAATTGTGCAATTCCTTCTCCTAGCCTGGCCCTAACTGGGCATTGTGCAGTCTCTAGCCTCAAGCTCATCCTCGAGTTCCTAAACTGCGCAACTGTGCAATGTCCCAGCGTCCCAATGCTCATCCCCTAATCCTGAACTGTGGAATGTGCTCTCCTAATGCTCATCCCCTCAGCCTATCACACTGATCTCCAAAATTGTGTAATTTTCTCCCTCAGCCTAGCTTGAACTGCGCACTATGCAGTCTCAAAGCTTAGGGCTCCCCTTGACTGCCTGAATTGCATAATTGCACAATCACTGAACTCCTTTCCCAGCTTTCCAACTGGTTCCGGCTCATTCAATGGATCAATATGCACAATCTTAGACTAGGGGGTTTCTAACTGATGTTGTCTCGTCATGAGTGAATTTCAAAAACAGATACCTTATCAAGGCATGGCGAGATGATGAAGAAGGAGATGAAGGAGCGCAACATGCTTAAAGACATTCCTGTAGCTGAATATGCAAGTTGATCAATCAAGAGAAAGAAAAGGGGCACCAGTTTGCAATCGCCACTTAACACTTGAGATCATTGAAGATCCATTATCACCAAGTCATGCGGAGGTGAAAAGAAAAGTATTCTCGAGCGGACCTGCAACACACAGTAGCAATAGTGGCTTGACATTGCCACATCATCAAGCAGTTTATGTCAGCAGTGTCATGTCATATCATGTCATGAGTTGTGATATGCCACACCATTGTGGTCAATGATGTAAATTATGTTTCGAAAATGTATTGTAAAGTGGAAGTCCCAAGGACATGTATGTAATATGAAGAGTCATGTAAAGTTGAAAAGTCATAAGAAGTCAAACAGTCATGAGGGTAGATGAAGAGTCATAAGGAAAGTGAAGCATCACTTCCTCATTGTTATATATACACCCTCATTGTAAGAGCAAAGGACTTTTCACATTGGCTCCTCCCACAAGGAGATACAAACTAGTTCTTTTGAGGAGCAAGGAGTAGCTCCAACACTCCACTATTGGAGCTAGTGATGTTCATTGTATACATGTGTCTTGGAGCTTTTACTTAATAACATAAGCCTTCATGGCTAGCACATTCTTCATGCATGGATTATGAATATTTGTAAGACTATTTTGTAGATGTTTGTATTTCATGTTTTCTTTCATCTGTGCTAAAATAGTTGAACTATTTCGATTATTTTAGTACTTATCTTATTGAGAATGTGTTGTAATGGTTGTTATTGTTGTCCCATCCCTGTGGACTATTCCGCAAGATGCTAGACATATCTTTCTCATTGATTGGTTGTAATGATCGTCATATCTTTTGTGGACTATTCTGCAGGATGTTGGACAAATCTATCTCATTGATTGGTTGTAATGACCACTGCATCTTTTGTGAACTGGATGTTAGAAGGACCCTTCTTGTTTGTGTGTCTCTTCTTGGGTGGTACTATTACCTCTCTCTTAGAGGCTCATTTTATTATTTCCCTCCATAGTAGAAGAACTTTGACACACCTACAACCAAACACTCACTAGGCACACCTTCTTGCTTTTCGAAGGCACCACGCATTCCTCTCTTGTTGACAATTAGAGCCAAGGAAAATATATAAGAATACATGGCAATCGAGTTGATATTCGGATGGGGCTCCTCCTCCAAACAGTGTGAGGTCTAATTGGGACTGCACATCGAGAAGACCCCTTGGTTGACGAATTTCTAGCATCGTCAATAAGTAGTTAAAAAGAATCCCCATTCTTATCATTATCCTTGGGCATTTTTTACAAGAGACTCAAAAGTACAATATGGTAAAGTTTGGGAACAAGACTACTTTGGTTAATTGACAAGAATCAAGCAGTTTGGTGATTTGAAGATTATAATTCATAATTTTAGGTGTTGGCCACAAGGGTGGATAACATAGTGATGAAAATTTGTTGGAATCTTACATCGGTGGATTAAAAGAAGACATTAAACATGATATGTCCCTAAAACATTTTTAAAATGTTATGTGACCTATGTAATTTTCTTGTCATATTTAAGCAAAGAATAAGGCTACACACAAGTCTGCCATGGGAGCTTATATAGGAAGTAGAGATTGTTTTGGGGTTCATAAGATGACCCTACCTTAGCCTACTCAAATATTGCAGAAGGAAATCGAGTAAAGAAGAGTAAGAGGACTATGCTTTGGTTGCAACAACAAATGGTCAAACGGGCATAAATGTCCAAAAACAAAAAATTTCACCTTGGAAAATAATGATGAAGAGAAAATGGAGGCATCTTCAAAAGGGAGGGAGGAAGAACTTGTCAACTTAAAATAGCAAAAAATATAGATAGAAATTGTGTACAATACTGATTCAGACAAGTGTGAGATGTATGATCATGCATTGGCAGATTTGTTAGCTCCTCAAAACCTAAAGATTGTTGGTTACATTAAAAAGCAAAGGATGATCATGCTTATTGACTAAGGTAGTACCCATAAATTCATTGAAAAAAGATTGACAAAACACCTCGATTGTTTTGTATATTCAGTGATAAATTTTCAAGTTTTAGTTACCAATGGAAGGAGTATTGATTGTGTAAGAAAATGCCACAGCATTAAACTAGGTATTGTAATGCCCTACTTGATCCTATTATCTTACATAATCTTATTAGCCTACATGTTGAGTGATTGACTTTTGTGCCTAATTACAATCAATATTATTAGTAGACATATGAGGTATGAGTATGCTAGCTAAATACCCACACTTCGCACGAATACATTAGTATTCTAAAAACTTAAAGTGCTAGATGATTAAACCAATGGTTAATCATGATTAGTGAGTAATTTACCTCAAAGAATGATTTACAATTAATGATTATATTTCAAACATGATTCATTTAATTATTAAATTAACAACATTCCTCAAGGGGGGAGGGTGTTCATGAGAGGTGGTTGGGACAGATGAGGGAGGAAGAATAAAATGAGGAAGCGGGGATAGAAGAAAGGGATTGTTGATCTCTGTCTTTTTTTGGACTTTCTTTTGATCTTTGGATTTCAGAGTGGTGGGGAAGAGATAGTTGGGAGAACTCAGACTTGGATGGATTAGAGAGGGTTGGATCTAGATCTAACCTAGACACATTATGGCTGGTTGGACTTGGGATCAAACATGTAGGGAACTTGTGGAGGTTCCTTGGGCTAGGAAGTCATTCCTAGTTGGTTGGGAGGTAAGCCAGAAAGAGCACCCCAACCGAAGCACTAGATCAGGGATTCTTCAATTTATTATTTTATAAATGTGAATTAACCACGGCATCGATTAAGTACTGATCTGGTGCTAGTGAACCCAATTGGAATGGAAAACTTGGGATTTTATTCAATTCGACCAGAAAACACGACTACAATGAGAGTTGAACCCATGACCTTTTAATTCAATTCAACTAGAAAACTCAACCATAATGGGAGTCGAATCCATGACCTTTTAATTCAATTCGGCCATAAAACACGACCCAAGCGGGAGTCAAACCCGCCACCTTTTGATATGAAGCCAAACACGCTAATCCACACTTTGTTATGAGGACCTATGGTGCAACGCTCTCAAAATGTATACATGTAGGAAGTTAATCTTCTTGGCCCTTGCTGCTGCTATAAATAGTAAAAATCATCTTCTGACAGATAAGGAAATGGCATACTGGACATTGCCCAGTAGAGAAGTGTTCACACAGGATTGGCAAAAGAGATGGCCACATCCTCTGACCAGCGATGCTATGGTCATATATCCATTACATTTTAATGGCAAATATTGCTCAAATTCTTCCTGAGTTGCATCCACCATTTCCACAACTTGGTTTGCCATTATCTGTGTTCCAATAAAATGTAAAGACCAAATAAATAGGTTATGTGTTGTGTTTCCCCGAGTTAATCACCTGCTCTCTGGTATATTTGAAGTTCAATGCCAAAAATCGGTTATGCGTCGCCTTTTGCCAAGCTAATCAGCTACTCTCGGAAAAGACCCAGAATTCCATCATTTCTTCCCTATACGGAACCCCAACCCTGCCATTATTGTTCATGGCCTCCATCTCTGGTGTTTCACCGAAGCCATTGCGGAGGAGACATGCTTCCCAGGCAGAGCAAACCACAAAGGTTAGAGAGAAAAGGTAATAAAACCAAACAATAATAATAAAAAGTGAAGCATGTGAAAGAGCAGAGTTTTATCACCAGAAGCGAGGTGGGGAGGGCAGAATCCAGATGCGCCTCATGAAGAGCCGCACGTTTCGCAACCCTCGCTCAATGGAAGGTGTGGAGACTGGATGGAATTTGACGGACAATTTGCCCGTCATGGCGTCATGGGATGATTTGACCGTCCAATACAGTTCAAAATTTTACAAAACTGGTAAAGTATGAAAACCTTTGAACGTGAAGGGGTGACCCTGTTTTGAAATTCCAACCCAACCCTCTCAGCTAGTTGAAAGAAAATTGAATAAAAATAAATAAAATTCGAAACACATTCAAATAAAATTCTTTATATTTTATATTTTTTTTATTATTTAATTAGTTCGATTTAGGATTGGAACATTTTTGAGTAAGTTGTAAGTTAATTTTAAGTTCAGAACGCAAAAGCCTTCTATTGATTTCAATTATTATATTTAAGTTGTTTTGTTTTGATTAAATTAGTTACTTAATATATTTTTAATATATTTAATAAATTAAATAAAATATTAAAAATAAAATAATAAGAAGAAGTATAAGCGTTAGATTTGACAATTCACGTTGCCAAAATTATTGATTTTTAAAATTGAGAAATCTAATTGCAAGCCATTATTGATTTTTAAAATTGAGAAATCAAATTGCAAGGCATTGTATTTTCATGATTTTTTTTTGAAATAAAGATTGAAATTATAGAAATTAATGATTTTGTGAATGGAGAACTTTAACAAATACCTTACACGCGCCTAGAAAGACACGTATATTCATTTTAAAAACAAAAATGCAGCACCTCACAATCAAACTCAGAGATTCAAAATAGAAAACACAATAAAAATCAAATTCAGAGATTCAAAACAGAAAACACAATAAAGCAACTGCCATTCGCACGGAAAAATGACCATATTTATTCTCTGTCTCACGTAGTAGATAATGCGTTTGGTTTGGATCAAACTCATATTTGTTTAGGTCTACCTAAAAAGAATTACAGAAAATTTATAGTTGGATGTCTCACATTAATATTTATTATTTTTAAAAAATAATTTAAATTATTTATTTCAAATATGATCGGCTATTAAATTGAACATCATATTGCTCATTGCATTGATTTGTTAAATTTGCAATGATGATGATGTAGATGTTGTCAATTTATAAAATATTATTCTATTACAATATGAATATTTTATTCAAAAAATGGAAGGCATTTATGTTGTCACTCTATTTAGTGAATGTTATTTAGTCTTACACGTTTCCACGATGTAAATATATTAATATTATTCCATTTCGGAGTTGTCTTTAGTGCGACTTTTTCGAAGCTTTTTCGGTTGGTTTTTCCGGTCTAATTTCTCTAAAATCCAGCGAGAATTTATTGAAGTCACAACCTTGATGGGTAACTCCTGCACATTCAAAGTGTGGTAACTCCAGCACATTCGAAGTGCCATAAGGTGGGTTTTTCAAGGCGTTGAATCCATATATGTAATCAAAAAATCAGTTTAAATAACACAAATCATAATTTCACCTCCAAAAATTTCGCAGTCCAAAAAGTCCCACTAAAGACAACTCCTTACATTTCATTATAGTTAGGAGTTTAGGTTGCACAACGTTATTATATAATAACTTGTATTACATTTCATTATTTGTCGGATATGTGCGGAGGTTACCTTGCGGAAGGTTGTTATTTAAAAACTTCGAAATCAATAAGAGAGTGTACTATTAATATTTTTTGCTCAAAGTTATTGACATTATTACATTTCACTATGGTTCGGAGTTTAAGTTGCAGAGAGTTATTATTTAAAAACTTGTATTACATTTCATTATGTGCGGATATATGCAGAGGTTACCTTGCAGAAGGTTGTTATTTAAAAACTTTGAAATCGATAACAAAGTGTACTATTAATCATTTTTGTTGAAAATTATTATTTAAACACTGTATAGAGATTACCTTGCGGAAGGTTGTTATTTAAAAACTTTGAAATCAATAAGAGAGTGTACTATTAATAATTTTTTCTCAAAGTTATTATTTAAAAACTTTGAAATCGATAAGAGTGTGCACTATTAATAATTTTTATTTAATTTTATAATAAAATTTTAATATTATGAGACAAGTATTTCGGCGTAAATCACATGATAGAGCATTTGTCGACGCGTTTCGAACCAACCAATGTGGTGTTGCCAATATGTTCAAGAGAAGTCTTATCTACAGTTTACTACCTATACATTGTTTGCCCCTTTGTTACAGTCTTGGATCTTATTCATTTCATTCCACTTTATTCCTCTTCTCGTGTTGATGATGGGGGAATTATCATGGCCCTCCTTCGATGAGTCACTTCCTTTAAACTTCAGCTCAATATCCGGTAAGATGACTTAGAGACTCCCTTTCAATGCCTTAGAGCTTGCATGCCTTAATGGCAATTTCTTCACATTCGACAACAGGTTTTCATCATTGGCCTTCGATTGGATGATTCCACAAGTGTTCAACTTTTAGCTTTATTTTCGCATTCATTGATTATATTATCGTACTTTGAGGACCATCGTCATTACTAGTGGTTTCTTTCGTGCCTATTAACGGTCCACGTCATTGGCTGGTAATCAGGTGGTTTTCTAGTATGTTCAACTTTGACACATTCATTTGCATGTTAGAATTCATACTTTGATTGGGTTGGGATGGAGCACAAGACCCTGAGTTTTGTCTAATATGACTCAAGATGTGTGGAGTTATGTATTGTTCATGATTGCACACATGTTTCTTCTAGATGGATGGTTGTGACCATACCGTGTGACTTTACATTTATGATGATCCTTCTATATCGGGTGGTTGCGTCCATACCTTGGATCTTAGATTTACATATGATCCTCTTCATTTGGATGGTTGCGCCCATACCAAGGATCCTTTTTACATAGTCCTTACTATCTAGATGGTTGCATCCATGTCGTGGATTTATGTTTTGATACCAGATATGTATATGTATATGTGTCTTTGACTTGCAAGTCTCCTTACAGTGTTTGTTCTCATCCTTGCGAAAGCTCATAAATCATCTCAGTTATCACTCCCTGTTCTGCCTTCATGCTTTATGGGGCATCTGTTACACAGTATTTTGTCACACCTCCCTGTGACATATCCTGAAGTGCCTAAAACATGACCATCATGCAATGTACTCATCAGATATGCAGCTTAGATACTCCCTAAAACACTGATGAAAAATGCCTTAAAACTTCCCCTGAAGAAAGGGCTCTAAAACCGTAATTTGAATATCATCGCTACCCTGACACTAAAAACCGTGACAGTCACTAGTTGCACTATACTAGACCCGCGATGCTAGCGCGCTTTTGGCTTGGATACCAGCAATGATCCCTAAAAGGCAATTTTCCCAAAGAGGACAAGAAGCTTCATGATCTAGAGGTTTCCAGAACGACAAGCTAGAGGTTGTTTGGCGTGGATGAGGTCTAGTTCTCTCAACTTGGCCCTTTGGTCTTATCCCTATGAGCTACCTCCTTGAGATGAGGGCCTTCTCCTATCTTTGGAGAGATCTTAACTCCCTTTCCCTGCCTATATATTCATCCTCTCCCATTCCCAAATGGTTGGTCTTTCGCTATTTGCACCCTTATGCCGAGATTATGCCTACATGCTACTCATTTGGCTTGGAGAAGGAGTGCTTAGAGAGCTTGAGCTTGGACTTGGACATTCACTCATGGAGAGTTTATTGACATCAAGGCTTGGTTGTATGCTCCCTTCTTTATTCTATTAATATATACAACTGCTGGTTCATTTTCCATAAATGTGTATGTTAATGCATCATTTATCTTAATGCTCCTTGATCTGTTAAGTAGGTTACTTTCGATTATGTTATTTGTACTTGTATGCGTTGTTGTGTCTTGGTCTCTTGTGGAGGCATTCAAACGTTGTGAGCAGTAGGACCGAGCTCATGGTGCAAGCGATTCAAGGTCTTCAACAAAGGAGGATATTATAGCATCAGAACGAGGTAGGTCATCTTCCTCTTCTTCTATTTCGATTGTAACTTAGGAAAGTGTCTAGTAGATTTTCACGTAGGTTGCTAGTCCTACTCATTGGGCTAGAGGGACCGTCTCTGTCCGCAAAGAGGATTTACTAGACAACACGAGTCAAACGCTTTTCTGAAATCAAGAAAACAACAAAAGACTTCTTCCTTTTTCTCCCAAACTTTTTCAATGATGTGCCTTCAAGTTATATAATGATCAGTTGTGGAATGTTTAGGTCTAAAACCTGCTTGTCCTTTAGCACGCTTATCTCTTTCTTTTGCCCACTTGCTAATTTTATTTTCTAACATGCTTCCAAATAGCTTTGTAAACAAAGGGTTTATCAGGATGGTCCTATAATTGGAGGGATTATTGACGTCACCGCTCTTGAAAAGAGGTACTAGTTATCCAATCTATGGGGAGCCCCTTTTGTATGATGTTATTGAAAAATTTTGTAATGTGAGGTGCAAGGATCTTTGAGCCCCACTTTAGATATTCTACTTGGAGTTCAGTTAAGTCTTTTGCTTTTCCAACACCCAACTTCTTGATACCCTTCTCTAACTCTTGCACCATGAAGAGTTCAGTATCAATGTTTACCAAGTGGGGAGGGTCAACCTTGGGATCCTATTGTAGTATACCTAGGGGGGATAGTATGGGGTACAGAGGGAGGTACCCAAGGGAATAATGTAATAATGGGATGGGCCATTGTTAATAAATAAAGTGGTTAACTTGCATCATGTAAGGGACCACAAGTAGTTAGCAATAATGTGATAAGCCCATGGTGTTAGATATATGGTATTGAGAGAACCGTGGTAATGACCCATGGTATTGTAACGCCCTTCATTAATCAAAACCCTTAAGGTAGGGTAACACCATACAATCACTCCTTAAGGAAGGAGAACACTCCACGAGCCATATGCTTTCCAATACAATAATCCTTCACATCTCTCAATGGGGAGTCACTAGAATCTATATAGGATTCATACATACAATATCATGGGTCATTACCATGGCTCTCTCAATACCATATGTCTAATACCATGGGCTTATCACATTATTGCTAATTATTTGTGGTCCCTTACATGATGTAGGTTAACCACTTTATTTATTAACTATGGCCCATCCCATTATTACATTATTCCCTTGGGCACCTCCCTCTGTACCTCATATTATCCCCCCTAGGTATACTACACCTTCTCATAGAGTTGTCTTGCATAGTCAAACCATTTCGAAGTTGTAATACTATTTCCAGTTTGTATATTTTTCGGTTGGAGCTCTTCCAAAATAATTTGGGATTATTTTTCCCAAGGAAGACTATTTCTTCCCCCCTTGAAACAATGAAATCATCATTTTTCTTTCTTAATAACTACTTGTAATCTTTGAGCTTTAAGTTATCCTTGTTTGACTCTTTCCACATTCTCCTTGCCTTTTTGCATTCCTCGTCAGACCAAGCATTAACCGGAAAGAAATTTGTTTCAAACTTCTTAATTTTTGCTCTTTTGCACTTTACAAGTGCGCATCGAATTAAATGTGTTAATTCATGAATATGAAGGCCGTGAATTGTGATTTTCTCCTTCTCGAAGAGCCTCTCTAACATCATTTTGAAGGTATTACAATTTTCTGGAGTCAAAAGAATTATGCCTTGTGGGAGATTTTGTTGGACATACTGAATTTTTTCCTCTCATTGTTTCTTTCCAGTCCAAGAGAAACATAAATAAATTGACTTGTGATCTAATTTTAAGTCCCATGGTTGATCTCCAATAAAAAATTCCTCCATTTTCTCACACAAACCATGCAAGAAAATTACATAATCTACTACACTTGCTCCATTGTAATTATTGCAAGTGAAATTACTGAACTTTGTCCATCTAGTCAAGCCATTGCAAATGACTAAATCAAAGGCCCCACATAGAGTAAGCAATTATTCACCAAAGAGATTGCAGCCCTTGTCCTCTAAAATTCTTTCACATTGATGATTACTCTCTTCTGTAAGCCAAATAGGGTCGCAATCATCTTTACAACAAAGAATGCTAGCTTGCTCACTTGCAGTCTGTTGAGTCCTCGAAAATCGCTGCAACAACATTGGGGGATAACCACCCGGTCCGGACCTTAGTACAGCTCCTTTTCCGTTTGGGATGGT
>APFE031744429.1:45694-71550 GCA_000404065.3 Pinus taeda | reverse complement strand
GAATAGAGAAGGTTGATCAGCCCTTCTCCTTTTCCTCTATCGCTTTACAACAGCTTTATGCTTAGGGCTATAAAATACATCCAAAGGGGGAATCTCTTCAATTTGCAAAATGATTTTGCCCGATGGATCTTTAGGAATTATTTCTGTTTCTTTTTATTTGGGTAGGTCGCTGGTTTCGCCCGAAAACGGTTTCGATGTCGCTTCCTGCGTGTCGCCTTCTTTAGAAACCTCATCATCTCTTGAGCACTCTAGGTTTCCGATGATCGAATTCAATTGTTGCCATTGCTAGAGAAAATTCGGATCAACTAGTGTATCATCATTAATTTTAGAGCTGCTCTCTTCCTGGGCTTTCGCTTGGGTTTCTTCCTGTCGCTGCACATTTTCTTGGGTCTCTTCCTGCCTCTGATTATGCACTTCCTCCTGCTGCTTTGATGTAGTAGGAGGTGGCTTATTACTTCGCTGCTCAGGCTCGCTTGATTTTTTCGTCGTCGGAATAGTCGCTAACAGGTCTAGAGGCAGAGTTTGCAACCTCTGTTCTCTAATTCTGTTAAATTCGGCTAGCCCTTCATCGTTGTACACATTTCTGGCAAGCAACTTAACTTGATACAGCGATTCGGCCGATGCAAACAAATCCTCGAATCTTTCTTCTTTGTGCTCGACCTTGGCCAATTTGGCCTGGTCAAGCACATTGTAAGCGATTTTCCTTAGATCATACTGCCTGCTTGGCAGAGTAGCCAGAGTGAGCGAATTTATTTTCCCAGCTTCTTTCTTTGCATGTTTGATATCATGCAGGGTATAAATTCCAATCCGTAAGGGAAAAGAGGGCCAAACATGCTTTTTCGCTTTCTTCAGGGTCTGAGTAACCCCATCAGCATTGATTTGATAAGCTACTTCCCTGGCAAGTAACTTATCAGGGATGTAAAGTGGGAGCACATGCGGCCTGGCCTGACTGCCAAAAACTCTAATGTAGGTGAATTTCTCTTCCCCAAACCAACTTGCTACTGCGGTTAAATCTACCCTTGCTTGCTCAGAAATCTTCGGGGCAGGCTTATCAAAAATGGAGTAATGAATTGGCAACATAAAACCGTTGCAGATTTGATATAGGTGGTGCTTATAATTGGTCTTCCACAACTTTTGATGATATATGTGAATGGGTGTGGGGTCTTGCGACGTCCACCTCCATCCAAGCATAGGAAACTCAGAATTAAAACATAATACATCCATCACATAGGCGCTGTAATAAAATGGCGGAATGAACCTCTCTATGACGCAAGAGTTAAACCTGAAATCGAGAATGGCTTTGGCTAACTTGTCGGATAATATATCCGCCCAATCCATAATCTCGCCACTACATGCCGCCTCCATTAAGGGGACCATTTCTATGGTAAAATTGGCGGAGTCATGCAATCCCCATAGCCTACACAACATAATTCCAGCATAGCAGTAAGGAGAACATAGGGAGTCGACTGAGTACTTACCTGAGGATTCATGCTTGTGCTTTGCTGGATTTTGTCTCCAGCCTCGAATTGGTTTAGACTCGGTCTCATTCTCTGCTCGAAATTTCTCCAAAAATGTCGCATTATATTTTTTTTCTTCTACCGGTAGGTGATACATTTGCCTTAGATCTTCGGCTCGAAAAGAATCGAAAATCCTCCCATCCGCAGTGCTGAACAATCTGTTGGTAATTGGGATCTCTTGGATTGCCCACCTTACCACATCCGTATATGGGAGAATTTGCTCCCGAGCCACTATTCTATGCAGAAAGGAGTTGGCCAAGTCTTTTAAATTGGCCTCAGATTTGTTGGTACTATCGCATGAGATTTCTATCCTGGTCACCTTTGGCTCTTCGGCTTCAATCAAATTATATGTTCCTTGCCAAGTGGCCCTGGTAAGTCCCAAGCATGTCGTATCTGATATAAGCCCTTTCTTCTTACTGCTTGAATCAACAACAGCTTGCCCTGCGGCTGGCGAAGCAGTAGGCATTGTAGTCTTTTTGGACTTCTTTCCCATTCAACTTAATTCTGTCTCTGTGGAAGAATCCTGCACAGAGCGAAAGATAGGCGTAACATAGGCAACAATAACATGAATTGAATAGAATGAGGTATATATATCTGGATGCATTCATAGCGATCAATTGACTTAATATGGCCTTCAGATCAAATCCGTGGATAGATCGCAAGCTTGATGTTCTCATTAAATGGTCGTTAAGAACTGTCAATCTCATTAATACCAGTCGTTTCGGTTAATGGTCGAATGATTTATTTGAAGCATGCCTTGGGCGATTTGGCGGTTGAACGCGGATGAGTGACTTTTCAAAAGATATTGCCTTAATCACGAATAAATAATATTAAACTGTCTTTATGATTTTTACTTTGAAAACCGTGCTTGTTACCCTTTTCGCAATCGGGCATCGGGGAAATCCTAAGTTATTGCTTCAGTTTCATTTGGAATCGTCGATAGCGATATCGCATCGCGTCGGGAGTAGCGAGTAGGGCCGTTTAGAATGTGGGCATGGTGAGTCGTCGATCGCCGATAGCGATATCGCATCGCATCGGGCGAGGGGGAGCTTATTTGCACTTTAAGTATTATCGGCGATTGCCGATTTCGCATCGCATCGGAGCAAGGGTTGTTAATTGTGTTACTTTATGCTTTGCCGATATCCGATAGCGATTTCGCATCGGCGAAAATCAAGATGTCCCTTAAGTTGTGCTCTCTTTGTCATTGCGATATTCGATCTTGCGGTCGCTTTATCACAATGATAAAGATAAATCGTTTTAAGTTGGGGTTTTTTTATTGGTTTTATTGAAAAGGCCTTTTAATAATGTTTTCTTTTATTCGGGCCTTTTTGAAATTAGAACTTTAAATTGATACCAATTTGAAACAAAAATTAAAAGGGACCCATTTCACATTATATTTTTGGAATAGTAATGATATGAAATGGGGGGTTGTTGTATGGCTCAACACAGTCCTAACATTGAAATCACCCGCTATAAGGACTTCACCTAACTGTGAATATGTTGCAATATCCGCTTTTAAGGCTGCAAATGGATCTTTGTGGTCAAGCCCTATACCTTTGTATATTTTTGAAACTTGTGGTGCAAAATAACTTGTTGCAATTCTGATGTGGTTTCCATTTTATGATATTTTAAACCAAATGAATTAGTTATTTGAGTCTTCCTTTTCTAACTAAATGAGACGACCTTCTTTCTCCCTTACTAAAACCATGATACCCTCATGCCATTTGCCATTCCCTGTTGCCTTGTTCCACACTGCCATCTTCCAGTATCCTTCAAACAGAGGTGTCTTGCACCCTTCATGCTCATGTGTTTCTATGAGACAAATTATGTCTTTGTCTTCTAAAATAGGCCCTAACCCAATTCCTCATCTCCATGGGTAACCTCTGAAGTTCCAACAAACTAATCTTAAGGAAACCTGGGTATGACTTGATTGTTATTAATTTTGACATGCAAGACTCACATTTGAGTCTTTGTTCCTGTTTTCCCATATTGACCTTGCTTCCTGATTTCATGTTGAAGAGTTTGCTGCCTCTTCTTTATTACCATCTTGTTGCTCTGTTTTGGAAGGAGGTCCAAATAGCACTATCACAACTTTGCCTTTATAAATCCATGCTCTCTTGCCTCCATCTCTTGTTGCCCTAACCTTTAACATTTCCTCTCTCCTTTCCTCTTGTTGTTTTACATTTAAATCTTCTTCTAGGAAAAAGAGAGAACCCCTCAAGAGATGCTTCTTGCTTAGAATGATATATTTATCACGCAAGCTAGGCATGATGACTTTTATGGGCATGGCTCTCCCACCATTAAACTTACCCACCCTCCATGCTTGGATATTGTCCTTGCCATAGCAACTTCTCTTTCAAGAAGTCCCTTGCAAGGTCAAGAGGACATTCATTTCTCCCATAGTCTTTTACCCATTTAAGAATTATGTTTATTGCTCTATCAGCCATTCACACGTGTAAATCAAAAGAAGTAAGGTACTCATTTAGACTTTTTAATGAGTAATTGAAATAATTAAAGTTGTATTTACTTTTTTTAATAATTATTATTATTAATTGTAAGTTAATATTAACAATATTATAATAATTAAATTTTAATACTATTTTTTAAAGTTAAATTATTCTATTTAATTAGAATTAACAAATTTATTGATGGGTATTTAAGGTTAGTTAAATTACATTAATGTGAGATTATTAACAAAATGTTGATTAATTAGGGGAGGCTAGAGTAGGAGGGGTGATTTCTTGCCCCAAAGAACATGAAGAGATCAAGTATGCTTGGGGATTAGGCACAATGACAAACAATAAAGCTAAATTTCTAGACATGTGGAAAGGCATAGATATTGCCAAGAACCATGGTATCTGACAACTAAATATTCTTGGAGATTCTATGATTGTAATTAAAATGCTATCAAAACTCTTGCAAGCGAATCATTTTTCTCTGCCTCTTATTCCGAGAAGAATTAATATTGTTTTAAAAAAATTGAAAAAATCTCAATTTTCCACATTATTAGGCATCTAAATGGGGCATTCGATGGCCAAGCCAATCGAGGAGAAAAATTAATGGTTGGGGTAACGGAAATTAATGAAACGCGCATAGATTATTCACCCATTCCATAAGTCTGAGCAATGTATCATTGATTTATTAAGGTTGGCAACAAACGTGAGAAAAATCATTGGGATATCAATTCCCGCATGTATAGTGTATTGGCACCAAGAGTAAATGTGGACACACATGGATTTTTCTAGCAGATATGTGGAAGGTTGAGACGCTCTCCTCTAATCCCCGGGTGTGCCACAGTTAGTTCGTTTCACAGTTGGTCAAATTGGAGTCATGGTGACGCGAGTCCCCACAGGCTGAGGTTAAAATCGTTGGAAAGATAGTCATTCTCTCCCATGATCCACATTAATGCACTCCACAAAATGTTAGTCTGGCTTCTTGGGAATGAATGAATGAAATTTCAATGTCCTTGAGACTAGATATAGTCTATGGGGCCACTAGCTTCCCTTCTTTTTTCCTTTTTCAATTCAATCCCCTTATTATTCAAATTAATGATGATCTAACCCAACCTTCTAACAATCCCCTCACTCAAAATATGACGCCAAGAAATTGATGTTAACATATTGTTGTAATTGCATCTGATGTCTCTGAAAGCATCACATTCCAAAATGAAATGTTTTTTCGATTCCACTGCCCTAGAAGTGAAAAAAGTACACACACACTATTGCCAAGCTTTTTTAGGTATTTTCCACCGACATGTTTCGCATCGTAGTTAATGTGAGTTAGTTCTTAATTGAGCAATTAGAATCTTTGCTCTCCATGGAATGATAGCTCCAATGTACTCTTTTTGTTAGAGATCGCACGTGGGGTTGAACTCTTGAACATAGTACTTATTCTTTATACCCAACTCTTTCCCTATATAGCTTACAATACTTCTCCATAACATAACTCTTTAAATCCTTACTATTTGTGAGACATGCATTGAAGTAAATATTCCATTTTTGCATCCATTTGTTGTTTTGTCTCATCCGTGATTTATTTCTTTCTCTCATTCCTTCATTGAAGATAACTTTAGGCCATCTACCTTCTCCATTTGCTCAATTCTCTGAAGATACCTTATGAGATGCACCATAGCAATTGCTTTGATGGAAGTTGCTCATGTTTCACTCAACATTATCTCATAAGAAACTGAACTTTTTATTTTAAACTATCTCATGATCAAACTTTTTTGGATTTTCTCAATTTGGTACCATTTTGAGACAAGGATGCTGCTAGCCCACAATTCACACCCATATAATATTAGTCGACAAACTAGGAACCCAAAAAGCACTTTAACTATTTTACAATCCCATAACTCTACCTCTCTACAAGGACAAATTCGAGGTTGTCATGGAGATTATTAGAGATCCGTGTTTAATGTTATTATTAGCGAGAGAGAGGGAATGTCCAACTAATGGAGGATTATATATGGCAGCTCCTCTAGGCATATGGTCAGTCTCCTTTGGATTCTCTCGGTGATCTTTGAAGTTTGGTTCGTCGGCAGGTAGTGAAGTGATCGCGTCAAAATATCCTCAGCCTTTGGAGGGGGATGTTGCAAGATGGAAGAGGGCGGAAATTTTTTTATTCAAATTACTAATGGGGTGTGTAGATCTTATGTCCCACTGGTTAGATGTAGTGGAAAGTGATAGGGCAGCAAATGTCATGTTGATGGCAGCAAAAGTCGAGTGCCTGGAGATGAGCGTGGAGAGGAAGTTCATCAAAATAGAGGCAAAATTGATCACTCGCAATTCTGAGTTGGTCAGTGATGCCCTCTTCACGGAAGTTTCCAAGCTATTGGTAGGAAAGACGAGTTCTGACACCATGGAGATGCATGTCCCAAATGGAGCGGCAAGAGGAACGAGCGACAAAAAAAAAAAATTGTATGGATGAGCATGAAGCTAAACCTTCAAACACAACATAAGTTTTAGTTTATATGTATTGCAAGTATTTTTTACTACTGGTAAATTTTGGGGCTCAAGACCCTCCTATGGATATATTGGAACATTGATGTTGTTGAACTTTCATAATTATGTTTTTTTTTCGGCTAATGTAAATGGTTTTGGCCATGCAATCAAGGATTTTTAAAATATAAATAATTGTTTCATTGAAAAAAAAAATGTTAATAAATTACATATTTAATTAGTGTGATAATTGAGTTAATTAATTTAAGATTTAATTAATATTATATAATATTGATATTAAATAAGGTTATTAAAATATAAATTGATGCTAGGAGGACATCTAAGGGTGACTGGTAGTGTATCATAGTGCTCGCTTAGTGAGCAATGGGAGAGGATTTAGTAGATCCATGAGGATCTACTAAGTATCAGTAACTCTCGTTTACGAGCATATCAAAAGGAGAACTTACACCTATCATTTTGTAAACATGTGTGAGCTGAGTAAGAAATGATAAGGTAAGAGAATATACTTCCAATTCAAAAGCTAAGATAACGATATTCCAACTTAGAGATAGTGCCCTCAACTGGTGGGGTAACCTAGAGCGGCAACTACACCTCACTCCTGGCACAGTTACCTGGGAGTTTTTTGAGGAAAGATTCAAGAAGAAGTATCTACCAGCATATTATGAAGAACAAAAGGTAGGATCCTTCCATGCTTTGGTACAGTGAAATTACATGGTAAAGGAATACGAGATTAGATTCATAGAATTGGTCAAGTATGTCTCCTACATGAATACTCATCAACGCCAAGCAAATCGCTTCATTTATGGATTGAACCCTAAGATTAAGGAAATGGTTTGGATGTGGAAACCATCCTCAATTGCAGAAGTTGTTGAACATGCTTGCTATGTAGAATAACACAACCTTAAAAGAGTGAAATATAACCATTTTTCTACTACAACCAAGGTTTATAGGGAAGTCCCCTCGTACCTTCTTTAGGGGAGGAATTTCAAGGCCGCCACCATATGGAAATAGGGTTGTACCCAGACCACTGACAGTAGGGATTTCAATGGCTACCAATGTAGCTTCATAGGCAGCTTCAGGGACGTGCAAATCGAGGTCAGGCGCAAGGAGCCACAAGCAGGGGCAGGGGTCTTAGGGGAAGGAGTTCTTTCCAAAGAACCCCACAACATTTCATTTAGAGTTTACCACACATCACTTGTTTGAGATACGGGGGACCTCATTAGCAATTTGACTATCGTGAGTTACAAAATGGTAACAACCATAGAGAAGGAAAAGAAACCATGAGAGGAGTAGACGTGCACCATCGAATATATGCAACATTTGATAACCAACAATTTGAACACTAATTCGTCGTGGTATAAACCTCTGGTATGATAAACCATATAAAAGTCAAAATTTTGTTTGGTTTTGGTGATATAGATAATTGCATTTCACCAGTTACATTAGAAAAAATGTAGGTTGGCATCCTATGGGTGATGACTTTAAACAAGTCGAAATGGCTTCTGGGATAAAACGAGCAACAAGACCTTGTGTTGACCATTTTCAAGTAAACCTTGGGGTGTGTGCAAATAAGTTGAAGGTATATGTCATGACATAGGGGACGTATGATGTAATCATCTGAATGGACCGACTAGAAACTCATCGAGCTTTAGTAGACTGTTTAAAAAAATGATTTTTTTAGATGATGAAGGTAGGTCAATTGAGATTTGTGGTGTAAAGAGAGGATTATCCCTACGATTCATCTCCACGATGAGGGTAAAATGTTGTCTTTGACAAGGTTGTAAACTATATGTGGTAAACGATGTAAGTGACCAAAAAGGACCCTCCCTAGATTTACACCCAGTTTTGTCAGAATTCAAGGATGTTTTCAAGAAATTTTTAGGATTACCACCTGTGAGGGAGATCGATTTGAAAATCAACCTAAAACTTGGAGTAGAACCAATATCTAGGACACCCTACAGGATGACAGCTCCATAACTTTGTAAGTTGCAGATGCAGTTAAAAGAGATTTTAGACATCGGACTTATTAGACCTAGCATTCCACCTTGGGTGTGCGAGCGATTTTCATCAAGAATAAATATTTTTCATTAATATTGTGCATAGATTATAGGGACTTGAATTGAGCTACAATAAAGAATAGGTATCCGATACTTAAAATAGATGACCTCTTTGACCAAATGAAGGGAGCAGTGGTTTTCTCGAAGATCGATCTATAATCTAGATACCACCAATTAAGGATTAAGGAAGGTGACATCCCAAAAATTGCATTTTGAACTCGGTTTGGACACTATGAGTTTGCAGTAGTACCATTTGGTTTGAAAAATGCACCAACAATGTTCATGAGTCTCATGAATGGTGTGTTCTAGAAGTATTTGGACCAATTTGTGCTAGTCTTTCTGGACGATATACTTGTGTGTTCCAAGAATGAAAAGGAGCATGAAGAGAACCTAAGGATTGTATTGACATGCTTAAGGGGAAATCATTTGTATGGAAAGTTGTCGAAATGTTCCTTATTTCAGAAGAAAATTCATTATCTCGAGAACATCATTTTAGGAGAAGTGATTTCAGTTGACGCAGAAGGGTAAAGGCCATAATAGATTGGCCAGTATTGAAAAATGCTCATGAGTTGTGTAGCTTCATGGGGTTAGTAGGTTATTATTGAAGATATGTGGAAGGGTTTTTGAAGATTTCAAAACCCATCACCACATTATAGCGAAAGGGAGTTAGGTATGAACAGATAGATGAATGTGACATTGCATTCACCAAACTAAAGAGATTACCAACTAGTGCACCAATCCTTCGAGTTATTGACATGGAAAAGGATTTCATTATTTGTACATAAGCTTTGAAGCAAAGGATTAAGAAATGTGACAACCTAAAAACTTCCTTTCAGACTCGGTTTGGACACTATGAATTCGTAGTAGTGCCACTTGGTTTGACCAGTGCATCATCAATGTTCATGAGTATCATGAATGGCGTGTTCCGAAAGTATTTGAACAAATTTGTGCAAGTCTTTCTAGATGATATACTTGTGTATTCCAAGAATGAAAAGGAAAGAATGAAAGTTGTCTAAATGTTCCTTCTTTCAGAAGAAAAAATCACTATCTCAGGCACATCATTTCAGGAGAAGGGATTTCAGTTGACCCAAAAAAGGTAAAGGCCATAATGGATTGGACAATACTGAAAATGCTCATGAGTTACATAACTTCATGGATTTAGTAGGTTATTATCAAATATTCATGGAAGGGTTTTTGAAGATTTCAAAACCCATCACCACATTATAATGAAAGGGGGTTAGGTATGAAAGGATAGATGAATGTGACACTACATTTGCCAAACTAAAGAGATTACTCACCAATCCATTGTTCCTTCGAGTGCCTGACATGGAAAAGGAATTCATTATTTGTATAGATGCTTTGAAGCAGGGATAGGGAGTAGTGTTGATGCAAGAAGGCAGAGTAATAACTTGTACTTCTAGAAAGTTGAAGAAACATGGAGAGTTGTGTTAGTGTCCAACAGTCATAGTGATCAAATTTACTCTTTTCATGTTGTTGATAGTCTTAGGTCAAATTATAATATTTTCAAATTAAATTTGACATCTCCCTTGGTTGGAAAAGGGTCTTGAGTCAATGTATAAATGTATAATGTATATGATACTCTCATCACAAGCCTAATTTCATGGTCATCATCAAAAGTATCATAAAAAAAATCTCATGGGTCTTTTGAGGTCATTTGATGTACACATGGACAGTTTTACTTCAAAATCCGTTTCTGAAGTAATGGACATGAATTTTACAAAATTGAAAGAGATTTTTGTCAATAACAAACAAAAGAACAATAACCTCCTTCTGTTTATGCACAGGTGTTATTATTTGGGAGATATGTAGTAAGATTTGAGGCTTATGTTCAAAAAATCAAAATTTGAATTTGTTTTACGGTTTCAGTCACTATTTTTTGGTGCGCTTTTCTAACAGTTGGAAAGGAATTTTGAGAAACCCAAGGAGGCTTTTATCAAGAACGAGCTAAATATCAAAAACCTCTTCCCGTTTCTTCACATGCATCGTGGATTAGAATATTTTACTAGATATTTACAACCTAGTTTTACATATTTAAACATTTAATAATTTCTTGTTTTATTCATGATTTTGCAGCACATATTCCGAGGAGATGGAGATGAATCTACAAAACCTGGAAGTTTTCTCTCAAACACAAGATAATATACAAAAACCTCCATCATTTTTGTAATATATGTCATGATTCAAGAGATACGAGTTAAATTTTGACCCATATTTTCATAAATTTGGTCCCTATTCCTAGCAGGGAGTGCCAAATTTAAAGCAAATGTTTCTATCTTTAGGGAGATGGTTGAGCTCGACTCCCTTAGTCCAGGGATGAGATAATTGTATATATTTCATGAATTTCAGAGTGAAAAAGGTTGGATACTTGAAGCTCTAACATTTTGGAACTTATGTACCTGATTTTTTGGCATAATTAATATATTGTTGCAGCTATTTTTCTGGGATTGATGTGTTGTGATCAATGACATTGTTTTCTTCAGTTATTCTTATGCATTTGATTTTTAGATGTTTCTAGCAGGTATCCATATTTCTTCTCATGTTAATCTCTTAAGTTTTAAACATAATTCAGTGTCATAAATGCTTTGTTCTGTTTGAGATTATCATTTAAGTGTTGTTGTCTTCCAAACAAGTGAATTCATGCATGTATGCTCACTTAGTTCCGTCTATTGGATTTCCTCATCACCATACTACTATGACAAATCCATTTGTGTCCTTGATTACATCTATCTTGCCTCATTTAAATGACTACAACTGATCTTTTGATCTATTTGACCCGGTTCCTAAACCTATTGCTTCATATCCAAGAAAACCTAAATCAAAACCCTACTGAGTTGATAACTAGCCTAAAACCCTCATATTCTCTAGTCACTTCCATTGGTTGTGAGGTTGATTTAGAGAAAGCCCTCTCTGATTCGGCAGGTCTAGCTACCACGTCAAAAGCTTGGTTTGTGGTTACCTCTTTGGTTTCTCTTCTCAACCTTAGGAAAACTAAGGAGCGTTAACAAGTTGTATTGATCCAGGTGGATGTTGGTGGCCACCCATCTATCCCACTTGGACCCCCACAACTGTCTCTTTCATTTTTTCAATTTATGTATTTGTAGCACAATTTACTATTTTTAGCAGTTTTTCAAGTCCTGAACTTCTAGAGCCATTTTGAGGCCCTAAACAACGTTTTTTGGGAAATCTGGGAGCAACATGGGTCCATGGACCAATGGTTCTCTTCCCAAAGTTGTAGTTCTCGGATACATATTTCTATTGTACACGTCAAACAAAGATCAAGTGCCAAAGTTATGACCCCGGGAAGTTGATGTACCAACTTACCCAAAACAGGGCCCACAATTTGGTGTTTCATCTTCTAGGGTTAGGTTTTGGGATGTTAAGGGTTTTCCATTATTTCTCAACAATAAATAGGCCTTTGAACCTCATTGTAACATAGTTCGGAGGCATGTAGCTGACACATCTCTTCTCAGAGATAATCTACCATTGCCCTGGCTAGTTTATTTGCATTTTTGCTTGTAAGCATATTTCAGTATTTTACATTAATGAAATGAAGTATTATTTCCACTGCATCTCTGTGTTTATGGTTATCTCTATAATTTGTTGCGTTGCTATTTAAATCTGGATAAGTGGTATCAAAGCGGTCTACTTTTCTTCTCTGTTTTTCTTTGCATGTCCCCAACGAGGTCGGGATATAAGGAGTTAGGGCTTGAACTGGTCGAACCTTTGCAATATCAACCTTCCAAATCCCGACGGCCTCCCATGGTGGATGAAAAGAAATACAAGGGGGCAGGAGATCCTATCAAAATATTGCTCGAAGAAGCCCTTTAGGGACAAAGGAACGCGATGATGGACAACTTTGCCCAAATCCTTCAGCAGCTACCCAGAGGCGATGCATCAACTTCCAACAGCTACTCTGGAAACGCCACACCATTTAAGGTACAAGTTAATTTTGAAATACCCATATTTGAGGGTCAGATAGATGCAGATGTCATAGATAAATGGTTAAATCTACTAGAAGGGTATTTTTCTGTTCATGAATTTTCGAGTCGGGAAAATATTGTTTTCGCTCTTCTCAAAGCAACCCCCCACGTCAAGGATTGGTGGGAAACCTACTGCGAGCATAAGGATGAAAGTACAGGTTCACTATTTTCAACCACACCCACTTGGAATTCATTCCGGGATGCCATCAAGGAGCAGTACTACCCTGTCAAAAGCTGTGAGGACAAATACATAGAGTGGACCATGCTGTGGTAGGGAAGGGACCAAGATGTGCTTGAGTTCACAAACATTTTTCATACCCTTCGCACACAGTTTGGTATCAAGGATTCTAAGCTACATTTGGTACTCAAATACCGCATCTGCCTACACGGGTAAAACTAGGAAGAGATGGAATTCCTAAACATCTCCTCGCTCGACACAACGTACCGATACGCTGTCAAAATCGAGCAGAAGTTGAAACATAAGAAGCGAGACTTTGGATATGCAAATTCGAAGACCAAAGGACAAAGCCAAGGCGGGGTGACCCAAGACAACCTGTCAAAGCCGCAAGAAAAGAACAAAACCATGAAGTCGAAGAAGGACACTGGAAAGTGGTGTGAGTTCCACAAGGGTCCCACTCATAACACAAGTGAGTGTCAGACCAAGCAGTCATTGGTGGCTGAGTTGAAGGCTTCCGAATCAAATGCATGTTCCAACCCTGAGTCAAAACTCGATAAGCGGAATGGCAGCACGACTGTTGCCACTGCTAAGATCCATAAGAACGAGCCCGAAGATCTAGAGGAGGGGGAGCATCTTTTCCACTCATAGATGTGGGTGCAGGGTTCGCTGCTACAATTCATTGTTGATAGTGGCAGCCAAAAGAACCTCATTTCAGCAAAGGTCGTGAAGCGGTTGGGCCTACCTACTACACCACACCCACAACCGTACAGTATTGGGTGGCTTCACCAAGGACGAGATCTCCGAGTTTGCCAGCAGTGTCGCCTTACCTACAACATCAAAGCCTTCACAGACAAGGTATTGTGTGATGTTACACCTCTAGATGTTTTCGATGTATTATTAGGCCAGCTATACTTGTGGAGGCGACATGTTGTGTATGAGTCAAGGCCTTGCACTATTTTTATTTCTTTGGATAATTCATTATACAAGATATCGGAGGTAGCCCCACTTACCACCACCTCTTCGATCACTTCTAAGAAGGGCAACAAGCTCATCTCCCAGACTAGGAAATTCATTTTTTGTCTGGTTCGCTCCCAAAGTAAGGGAAAGATCGTTGCCACATCCATGACCCCCACGAAGGGTTCCTCCACGCAACAGTAGCAGCAACAAAGGGATACGGTCATGAAAGAACACAGGAACAACTTCTCCTCACCCATAGGGGTACCACACAAGTTTCAGTTCGAGAACAAAGTCTAGTTGCATCGGCAGAAAGAACGCCTTACTAGAACCCATCAGAAGCTCAGACCACTCTTACATGGTCCTTACGCCATTATCAAGGCTATGGGAAATAATTCTTTGGAGCACAACATTCCCCAATCCTTCACCTGCACCGAGTGTTAAATGTGGACCATCGTCGTGCTCCCCACCATTACTGGACACATCCGAGATTGCAGAACAGCTCACCAGGGACCAAGTTCAGTAGATGGAGGACTCAACGCAATGGGGACCGTTGCTTCCTAAGGGGGGAGTAATGATCCAGGTGGATGTTGGTGGCCACCCACCTATCCCACTTGGACCCCCACAATTGTCTCTTTCAGTTTTTCAGTTTTCGTAATTGTAGCACAATTTACTATTTTTAGCAGTTTTTCGAGTCTTGAACTTCCGGAACCATTTTGAGGCCCTAAACGACTTTTTTTGGGAAATATGGGAGCAACATGGGTCCATGGACCGATGGTGCTCTTCCCAAAGTTGTAGTGCTCAGATAGATATTTATAACGAGCTATTGTACGCGTCAAACGAAGATCAGGTGCCAAAGTTACGACCCTGAGAAGTTGATGTACCAACTTACCCAAAACGAGGCCCACAATTTGGCGTTTCATCTTCTAGGGTTAGGTTTTGGGCTATTAAGGGTTTTCCATTGTTTATAAACAATAAATAGGCCTTCGAGCCTCATTGTAACATAGTTCAAAGACATGTAGCCGACACATCTCTTCTCAGAGATAAGCTACCATTGCCCTAGCTGGTTTATTTCCATTGTTGCTTGAAGCATATTTCAGTATTTTACATTAATGAAATGAAGTATTATTTCCGCTGCATCTCTGTGTTTATGGTTATCTCTGTAATTTGTTGTGTTCCTATTTAAATCTGGATCATGTATGCTACCCATGAATTCGAATTAGCAGCAATGGTGTTAGCTTTGAAACTATGGATACACTACCTCATTGAGAGAAGCTTCGATTTAAGAACTAATCATGAGATCCTGAAGCACCTCTTATTTTAAAGAGATTTGAATGGCAGGCAGAGGCGATGGAGTGAATTCATGAGTGAGAACGATTTTGGGATTTCATACATTAAGGGAAAGGAGAATGTGGTAATCGATGCACTAAGCAAGATGGCACATACCTTCTCCCCGGTACCCTCGAGGGTCAATTTCAAGGAGTGTGTGTTGGAGAAACTCTTTAAAGATAGTTGGTATCTGAAGGTTACATTAGCACTCCATAGTGGTAAGCATATAGAACTAAAGTTTGAGGATTATGTCCTTGAACCAAATGGACTATTGAGATTTCAATGGAGAATGTACATCCCTAAAGAAGGTGGTATACAAAGAACAATCCTCGAAGAGTCACATAGAGCACTCTATTGTGCACATCTTGGTGTGAAGAAGATATATACAGACATGAAGAAACTCTTCTTTTAGGCAGACATGGAGCACGATGTAGTCTAGTTTGTCACCAAGTGTCATGAATGTCAACAAGTGAAGGATGAGCATTGCCACCCAATGAGACTCCTACAACCATGTGACATCCCTGCATCTAAATGGGAGGTCATTTTTATGGATTTCATTGTGGATTTTCCACTCACCTCATAAAGGCATAATGCTATATTGGTTGTAGTTGATAAATTGACCAAAAGTGCCTATTTCAGCCCAGTGATAGACACTTACAATGTTATCGATGTGCCACGAGTTTTTATAAGCGAAGTTAGTCAACTACATGGATTACCCACAAAAATCAATTCTAATAGAGGCTCTCACTTTACATCTAGATTTTGGACTAGTTTGAAATCAACATTGAGAATAGAGTTGAACTTGAGCACTGCATATCATCCAGAAACAAATGGGTAGACTAAAAGAGTAAATCGAGTTATGGAATGTTGATAAATATAAAGGGCTACAACTAAGATGATTTCTCTTCAACTTGATAATTGCTTGTATTTTTATTTTATTGATTATTATCTTCTTCACTTATTATTATGTTGTTCTTATCAACAAATAGCTACCAAAAACAAGAAGATCAACAATACACAAGAACACATGATGTAGGTTGCAAATCAGGGCCAAAACCTCTCCATTTGAGAGGAAAACCCACAAATCTCTTCTTTTCTTATAGTTTCTTCAAATGACGAATTCCAATACCTATAGACAAAGACAAATACCTTGATGGTGTGCTTCCTTTGTCCAAGTCAAACCCAGTCAAATCTCTTCCAATTGCGGCCCCCAACTACAAAATTTCAGCCTTGTAACCACCCCTCCCACAGTTACCTAGTTTCACTAGCCTTCCAAGGTAGAAATGAGAGGAAGAGCTACTATGGCATGACCTGACATCCTAGGTTCCATTAAGGAAGTGTGGTGGATTACTAACGAATAATTGACATCTCACAACAACCTACACGGGCTACAAGTCACTCAAAGGCTGAGGCACCACCCTAGGTGACCAAAACTTGAGTTGGACACCCTTTTCACTGACCTGGGTCCCCAACCACTCCCATATAAATCCCTCCATGAAGTTGGAAGCCTCCAACCACATGCACAATCTTGCATCCATGCAGTTGCAACCAAAAATGTCCAATTTAGAGCATGCGGTCTTGGATTTTGAGCCGAAATTCTAGGTCAGCCTCTAGAACACTGCCCAAAACTCGGTGAGAATTTTCTAAATTAATAATGACATGACAACAATGCTAGACATACAAAAATGGAGGCAAAACTAGATCTAGACTACCTAGAACATGATAGGCATTTCATCAAACATATTGCAAACAAGTAAGCTGCATGTCATAAATGCATATCTTATCATAAAAGTCTGAGATTCATCTGAGAATCATGGAGAAGTCCCTATGCTCTCTCCACATAGTTTCAACACCACTAATTAGTCCATACATTCATCACTCATCAATAGTTAAACATTTCATGACAATTTAATGTGACTTGGCTTAAGGATGAGGAGTACGCCAAAATGGTATGTGATTACTGGAATCTCACCCTCCTGCTCCTAGTCAGTCTCATACAGAATACTTTTCTACAAAACTTCAATGTCTTAAGCGGAAAACAATAGAATGGGCCAGATTTAAAAGGATGAGGGACGACCTCAAACTCAAAAATATTGAACATGAGCTTTCTAATTTAGAAGATGTGGACGGAAGAGGTTTTGACTTTGTTGAAGCTAAAGATCGCCTCATTCACCTTGAAGATGAGAGGAACATAATACTTAAGGATAGAGAAGAAACTTGGAGAATTAGGAGTCAAGCCATATGGTTACAATCTAGGGATGACAACACAAAATTTTATCATCATTTTGCAAATGGTCATCATGCTATCAACACTATATGGCATTTGGATAATGATATTGGATAACAGGTTCAATCCTTCAATCAATTGGCCTCTTTTAGCACATCACATTTCAGTCAACTATTCAAAGCACATCAATAAGCTACTCTAGCAAATATTATCAAAGTAGCTAGATTTTTCCCTAATTTTGTTGATCATGAAATTGTTGAGGATCTCACTAAGCTAGTATCGATGGGAGAATTGGAAGGTACTCTCAAATGGTTCAAGAAAGACAATAGTCTTGGGTTAGACGGTTGGCCATTTGAATTTATCTAGCCTTCTTCGAAGTGCTAGGCAATGATCTGCTTCAGGTCATTGAAGAATGTAGGGTTAGTGGTTGAACGTATGATGCATTCAATTCGACCTTCATCGCCCTTATTCCCAAATCTGGTTCCCCTCAGACCTTCAATGACTTTCAACTTATATCTCTCTGTAATTACATATACAAAATCATCGCCAAAATCATTGCCAACTTCCTAAAGCCTATTTTATCTAGCCATATCTCTCCCAAGCAGTTTGCTTTCCTTAATCATCAACAGATCCATGAAGCCATTGGAACTGCTCAGGAGGTTCTTCACTCTATCAAGATCAAGAGGCTAAAGGTATGATACTAAAGATTGATTTATCAAAGGCCTTTGATCATACCAGTTGGCTATACTTGAGAATGCTCTTGACTCATCCAGGATTCCCTATTGCCTTCATCAACTAGATCATGAGCTGCATATCCAATATCTCATATAGTGTCCTTATTAACGGATATGCCTCTGCATTTTTTCATGCTAAGCGAGGTCTTAGACAAGGATGTCCACTCTCTCCCCTTCTTCTTTTTTTGTTCATGGAAGGATTGAGTTGTCTTATCGCATAGGAAAGAATACTTGGCAGACTACATGGTATTAAAATCACTAATAGATGTATTATCTCACACCTGCTTTTTTTATGATGTTCTAATTTTTCTTAATGGATCGATTTGTAACTCGTTAGTTTTCTTTTATGTTCTCAAGTTCATTTGCCTAGCTACTAGAATGGAATGAAATGAATAAATATTGACTCTAACTATTGTTGGATGCTCACAATATGAAACACACTACGCCCATCAGAGATTTCCGTTCTCACTCTTCCCCTTTGAATATGGTCTCAAATACCTTGGATTTCGGCTCAAGCCCATTCACTACAAAATTGTTGATTGGATATGGCTAGTGGCTAAGATAGAAAGGAGACTAAATATCTGGCACCACAGATGACTTTCTAGGGCAGGCCGCCTCACTCTTATTAAATCTATTTTGGAAGCAATACCGGTGTATTGTATGTCTTTGGCCTGGATTCCAAGAGGTGTTTTATCTAGAATTCAACAGTTGTGTTGCAGATTTTTATGGAAGGGGAGGCAAGAAGGCCATACTTATGCATGGGTCAGATGGGATCACATTACCCTACCTAAGAAATTAGGATGATGGGGCATGAAAAACCTTGATGCCTTTGCAAAAGAACTTGCTGCCAAGACAAGATGGCAAGTTCTCACTACAAAGAACTTATGGACTGAGGTGGTCATTCATAAATATATTAGTCCACTCCACCCCCTTGGTTGGATTAGGCACCCTTCATGGAACAAATCTAATATTCCCACTATCTAGCAAGCAATTTTGAACTCCATGTGGTGAAGTAAAATTATGAGTGCGGACACAAAAAATTCATCTAGCCCGAAAATGGGTCTAGCCACAACAGATACATTATATGGAAGATTTCCTTATATTAGAACCAATTAAGAGGGCCTACCTCTTAGTACGCTTATCCCATTTGATGATGTCCTTACTTTCTCGCTCCAGCTATCTCTCGTTTCCTTCTTCAAACACCTAAAACAAGTCAACAACAGCGAACAACAACCGTGATAATAGACAAATTGTAATTCAACCTACTTAACAAGTCAAGAAACATTAAGCCATGAACATGTAAGATGAGACATCATGTATGAAATCAATTTATAGTTGCATATATATTGAATCAATAAGAGTTTACAACCATTGTCTTGACAATGCCATTCTCCTCCGACAAAACCAAGTTCCCACACACTTCTGCTAGCATTCCATGATGGCCTCAACAATGATAGTTTTAAGGCTCTTCCCTTTAGGATTCACACTTCTCCCTCACACAAATAGAGAGCTACAACTATGAATAGCTTGTTTACCCCAAACCTAATTAGCACTAGCACACCAACCTTAACACTTCAACACTAGCTTGTGCTTGGGAAAAATGGAGGTTTATATAGCATGAATGGATGGGAGATGGTCCTCTTCTCATGGGGGAAGGTCTTATCTCTTGAGGTAGTTCCATCCTTATAGGGGAAAGGAGCCCAAACTGACATCCTCGACCCCATCCGGCCAAACCATTTACCAGACTTCCGTTACGAAGCTTCTAGAGCTGGAAGCTTCTACTCTTTATTTAAAAAAATTTCCATAAGAGGACCAGCACGACTGGAACAAAGCTCCATCGCTCCGGTCAATGCTAGGGACAATGTTAATCCCTGCATATCGGCACGAGGAGGACAAGGGCCATTAGCATTGGTCTTGTAAACTAGGAAAAACAGAATATTTTGGGGAAATGGTGCAAAAGAGAATTTTTCTTATCATGAAGAGGGACACAATGGGAGTTTCTTCATGAAGAGAAAGCATGTAAGATTCATGTAGAGGTCCTCCAGGATCAAGGAACAGGGAGTGCAGGGACAGTGACAAAATTCTGTGTCACAAATGCCCCCTAAAGCGTGAAGGCCGATCTAGAGTGAGGGATGAAATGCTTTATAAATCAATGTGAGGAACTGTAGCTTGTTTCAGTTATATACATATACATAACTGAAAACTCTGTCAAATGATACATGAATCGTGGTATGGAAGCAACCATCAAGAGAATGATCATGGAAATGGATCCATGCATGTGCACAACCATCCGTTAAAGAGGATCATAATGAAACCAAGGTATGGTCGTAGCCATCCAATAATGAGAAGGATCACATATGATAACTCATGGTATGGTCGCAGCCATCCATATGAAAGCGACATGTATATAAACATAATCATGTCACACAGCTTCGCAACCTAGACTTTTGTAATCTGAGCCCAGGGTCTTGCACTCCAACACAACCCGATTAAAGTACAAATCCTAACATGTGAATATAGAAAGTCGCTTGATTACCAGCCAATGATGTAAATTGTTAACAAGTGCGAGAGAAACCACCAATAATGACAATGGTTCTCAAGGTACTATCAGCACAATCCATGGAATGTGAATAGAGGAACTGAAGTCAAACACCTGTGAAATCACTCGAGCGAAATCCAATGATGTGAACTTGTCATCGAGTGCGAAGAGCTTACCATTAGGGCATGCAAGCTCAAAGGTACTGGAAGGGAGTCTCTCGATCAACTTCTCGGATAATGAGTTGAAGTTGACAAGAAGCGACCGTGTCGAAGGAGGGCCATAATGTATCCCACATCATCGACACAAGACAAAGGGATGCAGAATGATTTTGGATGATACAAAGAATCAAAGGCAAGTATAATTGCAAAATGACAACTCTTGAACATATCGGTGACACCACTGGAAGTTTGACAGCTTTTGGTCCATAGGATCAGTGGTCATGATGACGTGTAGAGATCAAATGGAAGGCAAAAATGAACACCCCAACCCAAGAAGGTCAACAATACAAAGGAGGATATCTCAACCCGACACGAAGCAAAAAGCGTCATGTTCAAGAGTGAGCTACCAACACAACTAATTAGATTTCCAAATTTTCCCCCACCATTTCTTGCAGGTACCCCAATTATTTTTAATCGCAAGCTTGAATGGGATAGCATATGCTTGCACTGTAAGTTCATCCTTCGGACGAATCCGACCTACTAAGTTTAACGAGCCCTAGGAAGGAGAAGCTCATGTTCGCCATGGTGACAAATTTGATGTCGTTTAATATTTTAACGATTCCAACAAGGTGTAACTCAGTATCCTTTTCATGTTTAGAGTGTTTGAAAAAGACATGGAAAAGAAAACTCCACATGGTCCATTTTCGTAAATTTGTGTCTCTCGAGCCCGAAAAGGTGGAAAACGATACTTGAGAGAACCGCTTGACCATTTCAATCAAGGAGTACCTTTTTCGTAAATAGTGCATCCTGGCCTGAAAAATGGGTAAACTTATACTGGGCGCACAATGTTTCGCATCCGTTAACGAGTTCAAAATGACAAGGGCTTGGTTATCTTTTCGTTTTAAAGGGTCGAAAAAGAGCTTGAGAGCAAACCCCCCATTTTATTCTCTTTTACAAGTCAAGAGGGAAAAATACTCGACAATCTTTTCATATGAGTGTTACGAGTCGAGAAAAGAGCTGAAACGTGACTCGGCATCATTGTTGAACATCCATCACATGTCGCTGTGCAAAAAAGGTAAAGTGCATTATCCAATTCTTGAGGCAAAACAGGTCAAAATATTTACAAAACCTAATATTTCATGAAAAGATGAATAAAAGGGAGGAAAAGTAAATATTTTTTACCATTTACTATTTTACCTTGATGTGAAATATTTTTTACTCACTTTTGCCCTAATTGTTCTGAAGAAGATTGTGGGAGATCATTCATCGAGCCGCCAGCTACAGGTAAGAACCAAAGCCTTGAGCTTCATTTTCATACCATTTTGTCCTGTTTTTAACCATTTTTGGGATTTTTAAGGGAGGATTTGTTAAAAGTTTTTCGCCCTCGATTGGCGCAACTTTCAGGCATGGAATCGTGTCGGCCGAGGGTAATTAACATGACCTATCACACCGTTAGCGCAACTGTTTTTAAAACAGGCGCGCTGGTACCGTGAATAGGAAAAACCCCTATTTCCCCTCAAAACCACCATTTAAATTTGAATTTTATGGGTAAAAAATGATTATTGAATTAAATAATGGTTTTTGCAGGAAAGAATCACTGAAAATGGTAGACTAGAAAGAACAGGAGCACGAGGATGTGGATACCCAGGCACTGAATGATCCAAATTGCCTGCATGCTTTGAGGACCTGTGGGCTCCTCAATTTCTTTCTCACGCCTGGGATGCGGGCCCAACCTGAGTTGCTTCGGTACTTGATTAGTCTCTAGGACATAATTCGGGAGATATTCGTCATTAGTGACCAGGCGCTGGAGTTAGAAACTTCAAACATATATTTCATCACAGGACTGTCCCGAAGAGGGGAACCAATCAACTTATATGGGCCATGACCGATTGGGGAAAGCATATCCATGTTGCTTGCCCAACATTGCCCTGAAGCCCTCAAATCCAAGAGTGGCAAGATTGAGATATCCATCATTCAGGATCTGACACTGAGAGTGCTACTGTTGACTATCAACAGAGTGGTGGGATCCCAGGCAGTGCATGAGACTAACAATTCGAAATTCCTGTATGCCATCGAATGCACAACACCGACGATCTTCAACTGGGCGGAGGCCATGAAAATCAACATAAAATGCCAGCTGACCAAAGCTAAGGCGGGAAATCTGAAGCAATTTTTCTTCGGATCCATACTAGTGACCTTTTTCTTGTAACGGGTGCCGTTGTTCCAGTACCATTTGACTGAGGTAGATCCTCCCATGCCACGCGACCTGCAGATGACCCGCTGGAGTCATTTGATGCACAAGATCACTGGGGGCTAGCACATGTCATATAGGCCTACCTTCTTTTCATGGCTACAATGACAGAAAATTGTCGTGGAGGATTGGTCAAACAGTGGCACTGACTTTCGTGGAGATCTAGAGATGCCGCTACCAGATGGAGAGGATTTTGACGATGAAGGTAAACAAATCATTTTTTTTAATCTTTTGATTTTTTAATTGTTTTTGATATATATGTGTTTATAACATTTCGCTTTGTTAATGCAGATGTTGGACCAAAGCGTCCTACTGGGATGTCCCCAATAGCCAAGCGCGTCGCCCACCTAGTTGATGTTGTTGCTCCTTATCAGGAGGGGAGTGACAACGACGAGGAGATCGTGAGGAACCTTGAGGGGTTGACTCGTGGTATCCCAAAGTATGCTCGAGTGGTAGACATTCCTTTCCAGTACCAGAGACACACGGTGGGAGTATCAAATCAGATCCGTCGATTGCTGACTCGTATTGCATGATCCGTGTCATGCTACCACGATCACCACACTGATTAAACAACATAAACTTTGAAACGGGAACTGATACTGTTACCCATTTCGTAGAGATCATCCTGTTACCTCTTAATAGTTATATCTATTGTATCCATTTCACTTTGCAGCTTTTCTAGGTGCTGCACTGACTCCATTCTTTGATCTTTAGGAGTATTTGATGGGAGTTTACTCCATTCCTTGAGGGCCTTTTTTCTTATTTTTAATTTTTGTTCCCATACATAATTGGGGGAGCCATTGACTGAGGTGGACCATGCTAGTCGGACCATTTCTACAAAGCCACTCTTTCCATTCCACAATGGGCTGAATCTAAAAGGGATTGGGCCTATATTTTCTTCCTCCTCTAACATTAGCTGGATGGGTTTGTGATCCGAGGTAAGCTTGGGAAGAATGGATGATGAGATTAGCCTCCTTTCCATCAACATTGTGCTTTGAACCAAGAACCTGTCCAATCTGGAGGATATGTGGTCTTCCCCTATTCTATTATTGGTCCAGGTGTAGAGCCCTTTTCTTGGTTTAAAATCCAGTAGGTCCCATTGTTGTATCATGTCTTCTACTGCATAGATCATCTGATCCTTACTAGTCCTTCCCCCTCTCTTTTCTTTTTCATTCATCACTAGATTTAGATCTCCAACTATGATTATGTTGTTTGAGGTATTCAGTTCCAAAAACTCATTTAATATTTTCCAACAGTCTTTCTTTTCAGAATACAATACCGGTACATATAAATTGAATAATGCAATGGTTAACTTGCTATGTGCTTCAGCTCTGTGAAGCTCCAGTGTTGTGTGATGTGGGAGTTAACAAGCCTGAACTAGTCTCCCTTCCACAGGGTTGTTATTCCACCGGAAGATCCTCTTGCGCTTATCGCTTTTCCTGTGTTCTTCTGCCATTTCTTTCTGCTAATCTCTAGAAGGACCTCCCCTTCTATCTTTGTCTCTTGGAGCATTAGGATGTCTGTTGGTTCCTCTTTTAGTAGATCTTTGACCGCTTCAATTTTCATCGGGTTGCCCAACCCTCTGCAGTTCCAAGAGAGGATTTTCATTACTTACTGTTAGGGGTGGTTGGGCCTCCTCCTTTTGGTGGCCTTCTCCTTGTACTTTTGCCGATTGACATTTCTATGGTGGGTTAACTTCCTTGAGTCTTTTGCCTTTCAGCTTCTTCCTCCCTTGCTTCTTTGCGGGACTTTCTTCCTGCTCTTTTGGCAGGCATTTCTAAGATCTCATCCTCCGATGAGCTTGGTGATTCATGTACTTTCTTTCTTGCTATGTTGGCATAAGAGGGTTCTCACGTTTTGCCCTTGCTCCTTTGTTCCTTTCCCGTTAGGAGGGGATTTGGGTTGTTCACTGCAGTCCTTATTTACTTCCGGCTCTTCTGCGGCCTTACTGGGCTCTGCATATTGAGATCCTGATTTTGACATGGGGTTGGAGTTCCCATATTTTTGTTCCTGCCCCGTTGGCCCAGGGTTGTTTTCCTTTGTTATTCCTTTGCTTCTAGGTTTTGCTATCCCTGCTTTTTGCACTATGGTCCATTGTTCTACTTTCTCGCTCTCTTATGCTTCCTTTTTTTTGCAATGTCTTGCGAAATGGATGTAGCCGTGACAGTGTCGGCATTTGAAGGGTAATTGCTCGTAGTCTAGCTCCTGGATGTGTGTCCAGTCTGTTGCAGTAAGTTTAATTGCCTCTGGCGGCCCTACTTCCAAATCAACCTTCAAGCAGATCCGTGCTCATGAGTACTGATCCTTTCTCACTGCTTGATCAATATACCTTCCAAACGAATTGCCGATAGCTTGCAGTGATTTTTTATTCTAGCAATGTAAAGGAAGATGAGGTAGGCGGGCCCAAACTGGAATGGCAGACGGCACATCCTGGGCTGAGTCGAAATCAGGGGTCCATTTGTTTAGGTATAAACCCTGAGGCCCCATGAAGTATGGGTCGTTTCTGAAGATGAGATTTTTATCCTCAGAGCTTTCGAGCATGAATACATAATATCCTTTTCCTATAAAGTGGCTCTTGATTCCTTCTGATATTTGCAGAATCCAATTCCTCTGCAACCAAGCTTCAACGGATTTGGGAGAAGGCCAAATCCCGGTAAACTATCCTATGAGCCCTCTGTCTGCAAGATTCACTCGCTGATCTGCATGTTTTTTCAATTAGCAATTCCATGATTGGGATGCAGTCCAGCTTTTTGACGAATTTCTGCTGAGTCTCGGACAATGGTCTCTTGAGAGATCCGACGATGAGCTTCTTGAATGCGAGGAGTTCGAGTAGGGGAGGGGAGGGATCGGCACCCCCACCAGCCTCCATTGGAGCTGCAAACCCGTGAAGAGGTCTTTGTGGCGGTGCTATCTAGGTCACGGGCTGTGCAGCGCAGCACAACGAAAATATATA